>JAOWAZ010533438.1:0-10293 GCA_028565935.1 Goniobranchus fidelis
CTCAATGGACAAAGGCTCACTCTTTTGTACTGAAGTCAAAAATATGTTAGGCCTACAAGAAGCCAGAAATATTTAACTAGGCCCTAAATTGCCAATCTCTACAATGGCTCATAGTCCAGTGAACAATAAGAATTGCTTTAGTATAACCTAGGCAAAAAAACAAAACAAAACAAAATAAAACACAACAAACCCCAAACATGGTGTAGAGTTCTCCTCACCAGGGATATTTTGGTTAGCTTATCTGGGGAGCAGCCACAGGCAATACATCTTGTCAAGCCGTTTAACCTGATCCCTGTCACAGGTGATTTACGGGCGTCAACGAAGGTAAAATCTTGCATGCCAGATTTTGGCATTTTGGGCCTGTTTTAAATGTTTATAAGGGCAGTTTGACCATCTCTCGTCTTCAATTCTTACTTTCAAATGCAAAGGAATACATCTACTGTTATTGTGAAAAATTCGCTATTTCTGCAGTTTCTGTATAGTGTTATTATACTGTTTTTGTGAGTGTGTTTTTTCTATCAGGGTCGACGATTATCAATATTTCAATTTTAAAATTAATTTTTTACTAAAATATGGCTTAACGAATTTCCTGTCTCAAACCTTCTATTGATTCTTCTATTATTCTAGTCTATTTGTTGAAAAAAATCATTTCTTAGAGGAATCTGTGCATTGCGTCATTTATTCGTTTGGTGTTGTGCCAAAGTTTTCTCTTTCTACAGCAAAATGGATCATACCCTTGTCAATCACATCGCGTCTCTAAACAAACTCTATTTTATATGTGGCAAACTCAATTTGACTGAAAAAGAAAAAACAGTCTCAAAAACGCTTTCAAACGATATTAATTTCACATTGAGGATGGAAAAACTGATGATACCCATTCAAAAGTAGTTTGTGGAAAATGCGCATGCATATTAAAACGATCAAAGAAACATTGAGTATGACCGCATTGAACAATGCCCTTGCTCTTATGAGTGCCGCACAGGGCATTTGGTTCGCATTCAATCTGCTATTACTGGATTATATGGAGTGCCCAAGTTGTGCTCACAAGGCAAAGTTGAGCAGTGGCTGTATGTCGTCACAGTGCCGCTCAAGTTCAGAAGCCAAGCCCCAAACCAAAACATGTCATCCGGACCAGTACATCAGACAGTGACTGCATATCAGAACAAACAACTCAAGGGCCATTGCAACAACAAAATTACTCAACTAATACAAGAGTACCCAGCACTACAAACCATTCAAGAGTCAATCCAACACGAAAATGAGTCACTCCATACATCAACTGATGCATCCAATATAACTGAAAATGAAGACGCTACCACTGACATACACACATCGGATGGTTCAATGACTACACCCGTTGCCTCATTGACACCAGTTGAAACAGCAAAGGCCCAAACATTTGACACTTCCACATCTCCAATGTTCAAACAAGACATCACATTTAACCAGTCACCCCGTAAGTCTAATGATCAGCCAGTCACACCAAAGGAAGAAGAACTAAGCACTCATTTCATCACAGCACCAGACAAAACAATCATTAAGTGCAAAACAAAAGCTCAGAGAATTGTCGCTCCAAGAAAGAACACTCAGCTATTCAAGACACCAACCAAATGAAAACGTACACAACTTTTACATGACACTAGACGCTATGTTGCGGGCACATCGAAACAAGCAGATTCAGACACACAACTGGCCACTGAGTTGAAAAGAAACTCGCCGACAGACAATTTGTAAAAAGGCAGGGGTTAAACAAAGATTGAAGTGTCAAAAGAACACACTAGTGATAAAAGCAGGATTGGGTTTAAACTGGAGACAGGGTAGGAAACGGGCTGTTATAAAACAAGAAGAGATACAGGTAAGAAATGAAAAATCAGTCAGGCAACATTCTAAGGAGTTGGCACAGACTTTTGTGAGCATAGAAAAAAGAACATTTTGGGATGAAGACGCCGGGGAATTTCAAGCACCTTATGGGAGAATATTAACCTGACTAGATTTGTAGATTACATGTTAGATTCTTACGCTGAGAAGCAATTGCTTACCAGCATAATGAGTCGATTTCATGAGATGAGATCTGGTCGTCATAGTCATAGCAGCAGTTAGGGACAGTCATTCAAATTTAGCTCGATTCCTTGACGATGACCTCATTAACGACCTTTCCTCCCTGCACTCAAACATTTGGCAAAACAAATGAATTAAAGTCATTCTTAAATGAGATTACTACTTTCTCTGTAAGATTCATCTGTCATTGTAGTTTTCTGCATGGAAAATTTTGAAAATTCTGCTCCCAAAATGACCAAATTCCAATTTCTGCAAAAATTCTGCAAAACGTTTTCCGTACAGTTTTAAAAATTATAATGATCAATTTATCATAAGCTGAGAACTAGCACAGGAGACACAGTAAAAAGCAAATACAAAACAAACGAAACCCCAAAAGCCTAACGATTAATCGCATACAATCTCAATTTTTGTTAAGAAACACAAGCTGGTAACATAAAATTATAGCTAAAAGTGTGACCCATTAGAAACAAGACACCATTGTATAATTTCAAAAGTAGGTGAGCTGGCATTTAAACTTTGTCATTGATACATGTAACAGATTACACAAGTTTGTCATCTCTTCTTTTGTTAACAGGAAGCCAGTGAAGGTCGTTCAGGATTGGCATTACACATCAAACTGTTTTCTTTTGGACTATCAATTATCAATTGTATTTTGCTGCACAATTATGAGCTGTCTGAATTCGTTTGATGGGGAAAACGCTATATAATTCATGCCACTTGTCTTTGATTATTTTGAAAGAAATATCAAGAACGTTTGTGTTTTAAATTTAGAAAAAGAATGCATTGTATCCTTTTTCTTTCACTGAAGCAAATGAAATGAATTGTACTGATCTGATCTACGAATATGCCAACTTATTAAAAAAAACGTGCACAAACTTATCGAAATTAAGGAACAGCAGCTGCTCTCAAGGCTTTCTTCAACAAGACGGCGTCTTCGATCACTGTGACATAAATTATAAAAAGGAAAACTCCTGTCTCTGTATCGACCATGTTCTCTAAAAATTGATGCTGACATTCAGTGGCACTTGTCTTCAAAGCATTCTTTCCTTTAAAAAGTGTATCGATTTTTATCTAGAATCTAGAATCTGGATCAGATCTACATCTACATCAAGTTTGTTTAGGCTTACTAAAAAATATATCGCTCTAGTTTTTTTGTCGCTTGTTTTGTTTTCTTTATTCTTTTGTTTTTCTTTTCTTGTTTTGTTTGCAATTCTACATCTGAAAACATGATAGTTCTGCAAAATTAGGCAAAAAATCAAGCCGTGGGTAAAGTTCCGCGGAGCATTTGATCCATTTTTTCCGCAAATGCACCGCAGTTGCATTGCCCGCGGAAAACTACGATGACAGATTTATAGCCTCTCAGGCCCATAAGGATCATACCTGTGCCTGTGGTGCATGATACCAAAATGTACATTAAGATTAACAACATCATTCTGTACACCAAGAACACTGACAATGTGACACCCTGAACACAAGCAATTTTTGGAACAAGAATTATGAGACAAAAATGCTGTTGCCAAACACCACAGTTCATTACAGCACCTTTGATCCAAATAGAGTAAGATAAAGTTTCAACCCCATACCTTCATATTCTCCTAGGTGTAATTTTGAAACATCAGATTACTGAAAGCAGCAGCACATGACCTAGACACAAAAATTAACTCACAAATACCTCACAGACTTAGGCTCAACCTTGAGGCTTTACAGCAAAGAGTGGCAAGGGATGGTAGAGTTAGAGAAATAGCTTGAGTTTTACCAATCTTGTTCATTATTTAGTGAGACAGATGAAGACATTACCAAATACAGGGAACAGGTACACGCAACAGAACATGCAGTTTCGCTCATTACTCACCAAGAACTTACTCCTAGGTTAGGACCAGTAGCTTCAAGTTTACATAAAATTCTTAAGCAAAACAGAATCACACCACAGGCCAATCATAGCCGATCATTATCGGCAATCATTGCCACAAATACCTCAACCCATCAGTCTACAAGACACTCACACAATTGTAGAAACAACAAAAGCATGCACAGACTGCCTTCTTATAGTTGATAACGCTTATACAATAGAATTAAAATTCAACAACATCAACGAAACATACAGCGAGGTGCACGATGCCATTTCACACACAAAAGCAATAAATAAAACAAGTCTTAATGACATCAAAGTTGCAACAAACACCTACATGACAACATACAGACAACAATCTCCTAAAATGACAATTCCAAAGTAACACAAACCCGAACACCATTCCATACCTTTTATCCAGCAACACAAGTTTGGTCTTGGTTTCTTAGGAGAGCAGAACACGGAAAACAGCCATCAAAACATTGCAAGGCTTGAACATCGGACTTGTAGCATTGTGAATGCCGAGGAATGACTTAAATTCCTCCTCAAAGCCCACCTTCTGCAAATGTGCCCCAAATTATGTCCCAAATAAAATGTGGCTCTCATCACCAATGTTTTCATTTGCCTTTAATCTGAATAATTATTCTATATATTATTGTGTTATTTGGATTTGTTGACACAGATTCTTTCGTTCATATTCCCATTCCTCGTAAGAAAAATTAATTCACAAAAAAACACATACCTCCAAAGATACCATCCTTGGTGAGTAATAAAAGCTTTCATTGGAATCTTAAAAATTGTGGATTTAACTGAAATTCTTTGCGCCATTTTTTGGTAATAAATATTTTAAATAGCATAATTGATGCGTCGAGGTGACTACAAAGCACTCTATTGCAGGCTCTTTTTCTGTAAAACAGCTCGAGTCAACATTTATTAAAACTCTCTTTGGTATAAATAAACATTCATCTTGCATTTAGTGACTAATTGAATGTAATTAAGCAATATAAAGAGCCTTCTCGGGAGCAAACACAAAGGTCATAAATTGCTCAACGTAATAAAATCTCTCATGAGCGGTTGTCACGCTTCCGCTTCTTGTCAAGAGGCGATTGACCTCAGCTCAGAGGTCACACTGGTGGGCACATGGGGCAGTCGGCTAAAAGAGCCATAATATAACACCTGCAAAATAAAACAGAACAAAGAAAAAACACTCAAAAAACCCAAACCAAACGAAGATAAAAAAGAACCCACACACATAAGCACTAAACATACACAAACAAACAAAAAACAAACACATGCTGTGTAACAGTAATGTGATAGATTTAGCTCTTCATTTTACATTATTTCTTTATCTTTTACATCCTAGATCTTGGGTGATCATCAAGTTGTGGTGCTGTGAGCAGTTAGTCTTGATGAGCTCTGATCTATATCTGGAGCGCTTAGAGATGTCGTAGATATGGAAAGCGCTATATAAATGCTACCTATTTATTATTATTTATGATTGATTAAATCAGATCTTGAACACTGGCATTACTGATGTCCTTCCACTGATCTTTCATGATTCTGTTCAAGAATGTTTAGTAGATTCTATTTCTTTCTCCAGGTTTCTCATCAAAGGTATTCATGGCCTTCCCCATGGTCCTTGTGGATTCCATTGAAGTGTTTTTTTTTTTTACACTGTGTTGTCCTATCCATCTCCATTTACACATGCCTGTTTCTTTTATCACTGGCCTATAGGCTGTTTGTTCCCACAAGGTTTTATTTTGAATTTTCAAGGCCAGTGTATTCTCAAGATTTTCAGAAGGCAATTATTGATAAAAACTTACTGGATCTTGACAGATCCTTGCGTCGGGCTCCAAGTTTTGCTATTATACAGAAAGACAAATTTATCACTAGTTGTGTTAGTTGAATTGATATTACTCTGCCTTTCCAAACTTTGGAAGGGCTTTAAATGGTGTTTTTGCGAATTTCGTATTCTAACCTTGATGTGTATTTTGGTTCCACTTGTGTTCTCAACAGCTCTTCCCAGATAGGAAAAAGATATTACATCTTCTAATGTATTCTCATTGACTTTGATTTCCTTGTATTGGTGGATTTGACATTCAGAAGTTTAAGACTTTCTGGGATGTATTTGAGGTCCAGTACATTCAGATTTTTGGCCTGGTGGTACAATGTACATTCATATTTTTATAATATAGGGAACACTTTCCCCTGAACATTTGCTCTGAAAGATTTGGTCTTTGGGTAAAAAAATAGTGCTAAGTGTATCAAATTGTATTATTGAGATAGCTAGCCTCATTTTACTTACTGTGTAAAGCATAATATGTATTCAGTTTAGAAGAAGTATGTTTTGTTGAATACCTTACATAACAATAAGATCAAGTAGAAGGGTTTTAAGTTATTTATGTCTGATTATAAAAACTCACAAATAAAAAAGAAAATTAACGTGTGGTTTTGCTAGGGAAAAGTTCTTTTAGTGTCATGATCTGAAGCATGTAACATTTAAATTGCAACCTGTTTGAGAAGATTTCTTGTGTTTTGTAGGACTTGATATGAGTTAAGTTTTTCATGGCATTTTCTTTTTTTAAGAAAGTAGCAACAAATGACAACAGCAACAGCAAAAATGCAAAAACATCCTCTGAAAAGGAAAAGGCAGCAGGGTCAGGTTCTGATCAAGAGAAAAAAGATGCGGAGACCTCAGGTTCTGATCGAGAGAAAAGAGATGCGGAGACAGGTAGTGAAAACAAAGAAAAAATTGCTACCAAATCTCCTTCGACTGCAGCACCTCTTCCTACCACTGCACGCCCCACAACACCTTCTACCACAAAAAAGACTAAAAAAAAGCCTCCATCCGCAACTCATGATAAGGTAGGCATTGAGGGTCTCTATATTTTTCATGTGATCTTCACTTCCATATGCTCTATTTTTTCTATTTCTCTTTGCATTTTTTAATTCTCTTTCTTGTATGTTATATGGATACTTTTTAAAAAAAGCAAATCAAGCAGTAATCCAATTTTTGTCACTGAGTTTAAGATAGGTTTGTCAATAAGGGTTTATTTGGAAATTGTCATCCAACACTTTCAGGCATGCTATGCTGTCACACTTTTCCCCCTTATTTCACCAACAGCACTTTGACTTTGGCTAAAAAAAGTGATTGTGTTGGGAGCAGAGGTGTTTGGTGAAGATTTTGCGCACCAGGCTATATTTTGTTAATAACAAATG
Source organism: Goniobranchus fidelis (assembly GCA_028565935.1). Lineage (NCBI taxonomy): Eukaryota > Metazoa > Mollusca > Gastropoda > Nudibranchia > Chromodorididae > Goniobranchus > Goniobranchus fidelis. Next base: position 7,127 of record JAOWAZ010533438.1, read on the forward strand.
TCTTACAGGTAGTACAAACAGTACAAACCTTGGAGGAACTATATGATACTTTCTCCAAGGTACAAACGTACAAACACAGAAAGATCATTGGTGAGCACATGCCCCATCTCTCTCATCCATTTGCAGGCCTGACATAGATATTCCACTGGTTGGCAAGCGGGCCGAGGCTGTTGCATCTACAGCGGACCCATTAACAAAATACCAAGGCCACACATAAGACAAAACGCCCAGTCTCTAGGCTGGCCTATTTCGAGTAGTGTGTGACAGGTAGTGAAAGAAAGAATTTGAATCATGCACCATGAGCCTTCTGAACGAATTTTTAAAAGACTTTATATAGTGTTGGAAAAAGGCTAATGCCCAGTCTGAAGCGATTGGCTAAAGGCTAGTCTAGTCTTTAAGGATAAGTGGAATTATTACAACCACTTGCTCTCTGATTGGTGGATGTTTACAACCGAGTATTTTCTGGCATTGCGAGTAGTAAATTAGTAGTTAGGCCTATCATTGGGCAAGGAAGATTTTTTACACATTGACTTTGAAATAGTAAAAAGATTACTCAGGCTAAAATGACTCTAGACGTAGCCTAGTTATCCTTATAGAAGGAATGCCTCTAATTGGGAGGTCCTCAAGAACTTTCTTTTACTACAGAATGCTTCAATTTTTTGTTAAAGACATTCAGAAATTTACATATTTATGACTTATTACTCTACAAAAAGATTGCTGTTGGAATGAAGAGAGATTTTAAGAAGAATCAATTTCAATCAGATATAATGTTAGTTATAAGTCCAAAAGTCCTGTGGTAAGGAGGCTTGAATGATTTGAAAAAAACAAAAAAAAAAAAATACAGAAACATTCAGTCATGGTTACTTGATTTGTCAATAAGATTTGAAAAAAAAATATATGTATACTTCACATAGATGTATAGGTGAAGATTATGATACATCTGCTTTAAAGGATTACAAAACTTGTTCTTTGAGAAGCAGTTCAAGTCATATACTCAAAGGATAAATAGAATAATAAAGGCTATGGAGAGGCTTAAATTTTATTGTTTAAACATTTAAAACGTTGTTTTTTTTTCCGCCCCCCTGGTCCCCCCACTGGGGCTCTGTCCCTGGTCCCCACCGGGGCCTAAGGCAGCCCCTGGACCCTGGCCAATTTCTGTGTCCCTGATTGGCATTTTCAAAAGTTGGCAGGTCTGAGAATGGGATTTAATATTTCACTTTTTGTTTTCTATCTCAATTATAATGGGATTTAATATTTCACTTTTTGTTTTCTATCTCAATTATGTCCTCTGAGGCACATGTCTTTCTCTTTTAATTTCATAAAGTTCAGTCTTTATTGAATTTCACATCATTGCATCGGTCTGTGTCTTCCATGAAAATTAGCAGTGAAATTTCTTTTAGGCTGTAAAGTCCTGTAGAGCTGGTTCTTATATCCAGTTTATGCAGCAATTCAAGAGACTTGACTTATTTGACCAAGTGCTTTTTGCATCCTATTAGTCCCCACAAGAAGCCTCAGATTTTAGATTCTTTTCATCAAGGGATTCCAGTGATTTCTATTCTGTGCAATCCTGCCGTGTTAATTTGAATGACTTATTACTCTTTGTCTTTTACAAGTAAGTGCCCTGTGATTTGAAAATAGTAGAAATTTTCAAAGGTGGTCTAGTTCTTCTTTTGTTTTCGTTGATAAGGTTTAGATGGAATTGAGAACTTGTGATATTATTCCTCTTTCTTTGTACCCCACAATCAAGCCTCTTTTACAAGCTATTTTTATGTAAAGCATTCATCAGTTGTACTAACCATAAACTTCTATTCAAGGTACTTGATATATTTATCGGTATATCTTATCTGCAGAAGTGTATACTCCTAGCCCTGTATTCTTGAATTTTTAATGACATGGCAAAAAGCTGTGATGTACCTGATACATATTTGACCCAAGTTTTAAATTACAAAGTATGCATCATTGAGATAGATGTATGTTTTCAATATCTTATTTGTGTACAATATCCTAAAGAAGTGAGAGGTGAAACTGGCATACATTGGTGGCAACCTGATTTGCTGAAACTTATCCCTTTTTTGCAAAAGTAAGGAAAGTGAAATCCATAATAAAAGTAGTTATTAGGACAGGAAAAGAGAAATTAACAGTTTGTTCACTTCTCATATTTTGAATGTGGGCTATTATTATGTTTCACCCCTCTTTTCTTTAAGCCTTTTGTTGTGTACATTTTGTGAATGAATCATAAAAATAGGCTAAAGTCAATTGAATTTTGTAGTGCTATGGGTCATATATTATGTCATGTAAAGCATCTTACATAAACTTTGAATGGGGAAATTTTTTTGTTCTTTATTCAATCTTACCCAAAGGATTCAAAACCATACGGAGTGAGTAGGGATAAATCTACATAACCTTATGCTAAGATTCATTTTTGTTCCTTTTGATCTGCATTTGACATGCTAATACTCATGTAAGCTCTATTCTCCCTGTTCAAACCTTTACCACCATCCTTATCCAGTGCCCAAATTTCATTTGTCCTTCTTAGTATTTATACTCCTTATACTAAATTGTATCTAACAAAGTCATTTCATGCACAACGGGTAAATACTCTCTCAGTTTAGTAACTAACTTCAAAATAACATGAGATCCCTTTACATTGCCATTTAAGACTCAGAAATAAGACACTTTGGATAAGGAGACAAATTGCTTGTCTTGGACATATGGAGACACGGATTGACAGTGTTTTATCCCCTAGCAGGAAACTTGGGGAGTATACAGTAAAGTGTAATGCATTCTGTGTAACAATACCTACCAGTTGCTAGGTACTCATTTAACACTTGAGTAGGTTGAAGCAATAAGGGTAAATTTTCTTGCTTAAGGTAAAAACACAAATAGTCTCTGGTGGGAATTGCACCTAGGACCTCCCAATCCCAAGCCAGTACTTAGCATTCAGCCATTAGAATGATAATTATGGAAAGGGAAAAAAAAAAGTCTTTCTCCACATCCTGCCCCATGACTTCTGGTCTAAGTTAGTGAAAAGAATAATTCTTTAGGGAAATTTAAAGGAATGCCTACCTTAAGCTTGGGATGTTTGTTTTTTTTTATGAGATATTTTGCTGGCTCTTTGTTTTGTTTTTGTTTTAGTTTATTATGATTTGTTTTGGGGGACTTTTTTC
>JAOWAZ010533549.1:0-10289 GCA_028565935.1 Goniobranchus fidelis
ATATATACACAGCGATGAATGTCAGCAGAATGTAAGAAAGTCTATGTGACCCGGATGTAGAATGGTGACACCGTTGTGTTACAAACCAAGGAAGTCAAAGTCGGTAGTTGAGTGTATATTTGCGCAAACTTAAAAGAATCTAAAAATGGATAGGATCTATCTATATATAATAAAAAATTAGAACATGTAAATCAAACTGTGAGAAAGCCATGAATGGATCTGTCCATAATTCCATCCCTACCCCAAAATCTACTCTTTCTACTAAGCCTCAGTGATTCCGTACAACACAAGCCTACAAAAACGTATTAGATGTATGTATAGACCATGTAGATCTAGATCAGATCAGGATTAAGGTCTCTTTTTTAGATTCGATTTTCGAAGGTCGAGATCTAAGAGTCAAAACGATACTCTTTTTGATCTAGATCTATAATCTTAATCTTGATGAGGGCACAGATTGGATTTGATGTTAGCAATGGGTAGGCCATTTGAATAAGGAAAAATAGAGACTAAAGCCTACTAAATGCTACACCTTTCCGCCTTCTTCCTGAACCTTTCAAACCTATTCCATTAATGTTTTCCCAACAAAATATGAAAATGACACATTACAATGTTTAAAAAAATCATATTGATCACTTGAGCTGCTGTCGTCCTCTTTGAAACTGTTTCTGTTTAGAATATGGGAAGAATAGTCGTTAAACTGATAATCATAGCCCTGAGCAGATGCTCAACAATGTACACTGGAGATTTGCTTCAAAACACTTGCATCTGTTGGTACAAGACTTTTTGAATCCACATTTCAAAAGTTCCTGGCATGCGTTGGCTTCTTCTGGAAGATTGGTCCAGTTTCTGGTGTTGAAAGTTCACGGTTTCCTACTTGTGTTTGTCCCCAGATGTGGCCTGCTTGCTGCACAGTACTTTTCAAATGCAGCTCCAGGGCATGTTGTGTTGGTGGAATATTGTAGTAAAAACCTGCTTTCTGGCATCATTTACCCTGTTAATCAGGGATGTGCGCTGATACAGGAGAACAACGAATCTTTCCATCTTCTTTAAATCCTCTAAGAATAATTGTTTTGGTGCATGGAATAACCGAGCAAAGACCTGATCTAGTTGATGCAAACCACGCCAATTAGCCCAGGTTGGTTTTTGTTTTTTTTTTAAATCCCACGGATTGCCAAAATTGTGTCACACCCTGACACAGCATGGAAAAAAAAGAAGTCCAGGAGAAGCATCTTTTCCTAATTCATTGCGGTTAGGTGGCATGGGATACAAAGTAGCTTATTACCATGTCCGAATGCTATCCAAACTTCACAGTTCTGGAAAACACTTGATACTGCTACTGCAATGATCACCACATCAGAGTCTGTTGCATGTATTACCACGTTGTTGAAACCATGATGGAATGAATGAGAAGCATGGAAGAAGAATGTGCTAATGACTTGTTTCTGTGCTGGAGGTTCAAACTCTGTTAATGCATTAGATAAGAGTTTGAAGACGGTGTCTTTATTTCCATCACAGCAAAGAAGGTTCATCTAGTTTACAGGAATCTTAGTAGTGGTATCAACCCGTAGCTGACTACCACTTCCACAGTCCTATCGTCCTATCGTTTTGGTGTCTTTAAACTGTCTTCCTTGTACTGTATATATCCCAGACAACATCAACGCGAAGAACGTCTTTCTGCATAATCTCTATACAGGGCAAGAAGATCAATAGCAAATAGTCATATATATAGCAAATATATAATATACTGCCACTTAACCTCTATATACATTCTGGGGTTCAAGCCTGATTATTGATTTTGGTATTAAATTAAAGTAAAATCAATTATCGACATACTTATATCAAAATAAACAATGTATGCAGTCTGAAAATAAAAATAATGTCTGTAAAGCACAATCACCTTTAATACTTAAACCTCTCTTATATTTTGAATTTGCTACACATTGCAGCTAAGTTAAAAGTAAGGCACTCGTTGAATCCAAAATGAAACCGTAATTAACAGAAACAATGACTAGACCAAGGGAATCAAGAATACCTTTGTTTGCATCATAATCTTTTTTAAAAGGAGAAGTAAGACATTTTATCAAGAGAAATAAACGTTAACAGGTGCGAAAAGAAATCAAGGCATTGGCATGCATGCTGCAGGTCATTGCTTCATGCAAGTCAAACGGCAAGAGAGTTGGCTGTGTTGCGTGATTACAGTGATTAAATGCACAGGTGTTAACTGCAGCCTGTCGGAGATCAGTACATTCCACAGCACAGATTTATTGTGCTGCATGGAGGGATCACATGTCAGGCGTATATAGACAACTGGTTTAAAAAATTCGATGCACCATTCTTTAAGGAATATCCTGATCTTTAATTGCCCCAGCACAACAACGCCCGTGCACATACATCAAAAGTATCAAAAGACTTTGATGGTGAATACTTTGGTATGGCCGGTGTAGCACCCGGCTTGTTCACAAGATCTTTCACTCTTCTATTATTTATGGGAAGAACTTGGCGCCTTGATCGAGAGCGAATAGGTATCAACACCTAAAAACAACTACAAAATGCCCAGAGAGAGAAGTATCAACCGATCCCTCAAGATTTAATGAAGTTGGTTCGATAGAAGCCTAATCGGATTTAAGCATGCCATGAAGCTAGTCGACGATCGGTGATATCGGACGTTATGACAATGTGTACAGAGTCATGCTGTTTATGTCGAAATCATACACACTGCAATGAAATAAGCATATTTTCATGAAATTGTAGCCATGTGTTTACTTGATTTAGATTCACTTGTGTATTGCATTTATCCTTTTTGTATCTTTCTGTATGTATGTTTGACTATACAAACGTCCTTTTTTCTGCTTTTTATGACCAATCACGGCAACCCCCCCCCCCCTCAGGACCTGAACGACGCCTCTGATCATATCAATAAGTACATTTTTCTTCTCTTCGAAATGTGTTCAATACTATTCTCCATCTTCGCAACATCTTCCCTTGAATTTTGAAGATATGTTGCCTGACTCACGAGCTATTTCCGTTATAGATGCTTCGGTCGTCTTGATCGTTTCTGTACACCATCATCATTGTCATCATCATCATCCTTATCCTCCTCCTCCTCCTCCTCCTCCTCCTCCTCCTCCTCCTCCTCATCATCATCATATTATTATTATTATTATTATTATTATTATTATTATTATTATTATTATTATTATTATCATTATTATCTTCATGATCATGATCTTCATCATCATAATCATTAACAATGACAAATTATGTAACCATTAACCATGCTTTGTCTGACAAAGTTTCAACCAATGCTTCACCAGGTAAACACTGCCCCTTCAACATTGAAGCACACAATGCTTGACAGCTTACAGTATGAATCACAATACTGCTTGACAGCTCACAATATGGATCAAAACAATGCTTGAAAGCTCCCATTCTGGATCACACCGTGCCCACTATCGAGAACGTATTGAAACACAGAAGACAAAATATCTGAGAATAAAATTGCTCTTGAGCAAGCAGCACTATTGTATGTGTTAATTTTGCTTAGTAATAGTTGCTTGTCATATTGATTTGGTCCAAATGAAATTCCCCCTTAATTGCCTTTGCTCTCTCTCTCTCTCTCTCTCTCTCTCTCTCTCTCTCTCTCTCTCTCTCTCTCTCTCTCTCTCTTTCTCTCATGCAGGAAGGTAGCTAAGGCGTGCAACTTTTAAACAACACAGCGGACAGAATACGGTGTTTTGAATGAGAAAAGAGTATGCTAGAAACACTGTTTTTAGTAATTCATATTGGCCACACTATATAGGCTGAAGGGGAGTCAATGAAACGATGACAATACATACACAATTGTAATATCGAATAATATACTACAATAAATACAATAAAAATTTAACCCAGGACTAGATGCGCATATAACAGAACCATTAATTTTAAAACACCGCGTCCAATATAACAACAACAACAATAATAAAATAGGCCTCCGTCGGTCATGACTGACCATGGGTAGAAAACATTTCTTTCCTAAAATTAGAAGTTAGAGCATCGCCTCGTATGGCTGTAAAGGCCAAATGTGCGAGTGGCAGACTCTACCACAAGATTCATGTGAGTGTTGTTGCTTGTCTGTCCGTTGTGCACGACACTATGGTTTGGTTTGCTCAGCCTCTTTTCTACGCTTGGCTTTTCTGCTGTAACTTCAGCCCATTTTTTCTCGCCAGCCTGCATTTGCTCATGGAGCTGCATCTCCAGCTGGATCGGTCTGGCACGAGGTCTTCCCAAGTGTCTGTGTTGATGTCAGGTGCTCTCATGTCCCTCTTGCCCATGTCTTTGAATCTCAGCTGGGGACGTCCGATGCTTTGTTTCCCTGGGGTGAGCTCCCCGTAGAGGATGTCTTTTGGAATGCGGCAATCCTCCATGCGACGCACGTGACCCAGGCATCGAAGTCTACATTGTCTCAGAAGGGTGAACATGTTGGGTAGACCTGCATAGGACAGTACATCTTTGTCTTGCCAGCAAATACCAAGTATTCGTCTGAGGCTCCTCAGGTGGAAAGAGTTCAGCCTTTTTTTTATGCAGACTATAGGTGGTCCACGCTTCGCTACTGTATAGCAAGGTGCTTATTACGCAGGCATTGTACACAGCCATTTTTGTTTTCACAGTCAGTTCAGGGTTTGTCCACACTCATTTAGTGAATCGAGCGAGTGTTGTAGAGGCTTTTTCAATCCTCCTGTCTATCTCAGTGTCAAACGAGAGGCTGTTCGTGATGGTGGAGTTAAGTGAACTGATGGACAACCTCTAGCTAATAGTTGTCAAAGGGGATGACTGGAGGTGATGGCGTGTCTTGGCCGAGGACGTTAGTCTTCTTTAGGCAGATGGTCAGCCCAAAGTCTTTGCATGCTCCTGAGAAGCCGTCCATCAGCCCCTGCAGTTCTTCCTGTGTGTGCGTGGCCACTGCAGCGTCATCTGCAAAAAGCAAGTCTCTAATGATAGCTTCAAGGACTCTGGTCTTAGTTCGACAGCGGGCGAGGTTAAATAATCTGCCGTCTGTTCTGGTGCGAAGATAGATTCCTTCCTGAGATGTGCTGAAGGCATGCCTCAAGACAAGTGCAAAGAAGATTCCGAAGAGGGTCGAGGCAAGGACACATCCTTGTTTGACTCCACTGCGAATGACGACGGGCTCACGCATGTTTCCATTGAACTGCACGGTCCCTGTCATGTTGGTGTGAAAGGATTCAATCAGATTGTGCAGTTTTGGAGGGCAGCCAATCTTCTCTAGGGCCTTGCCTGTCTCAGCTCACAAGTTGCACCATTTACAATAGCCCTCTGTCTGCAATTAGAAAAGATTTGTATCCAAAAAAAGACAAATACATTGACAGTTAACTGAAGAATAGGATGCTTCAGATTAGAACTAAAGGGAAATAGACATACTACCGTGATACGGACATCAGAGTCATTCAAAACAACGCATTGAAAATTTCCTCTCCAATATCAAGACTAAAGCTGAGCTTACAGTATACTGAGCAACGAAGTGTCTCATTTACAGAAATTTCCTGTATGCAAAAGGAAGAAGCTCCTTGTGACATCAGGAACATAGTCAAAGGCAATACAAGTATTTCAGATAATAAATTCTACTCACACACGGCCAAGAGGATATGGATACTCTGTTGATCCTTTACGCTCTGACTTCGACAAAGATGCAAAGTCGGTAGCTGATTCACTAAACACCGATGTACTAATTTTGTTGATTGAAATGTGTCACAGCCTACCATTTGCTACGAGTTTTCTCACAGGGAGGAGGAAGTTGAGGACAAATACTTTAGTTCAAGCCATTTGTAAAAAAAAATTTAAAAAAAGGTTGAGAAAAACGCACCTCTGCGATGATTGGCTTCCTTGCTTTCACGTGTAGTGATATGTCAGGGAGATTTGCTAGCAGGAGCAGAGACTGGTATTTTAAGGTATTCTTGAACTTTGATAGCAAGTTATTGGATGCTCTTGGTGCTTTGGGACACGAATCTGATCCTTCTCTGAAAGCATGTGCTCAGTTGGTACGATTCGTCTGTTTGATCTATAAGTCTGGAGTACATACAAAGGTCAAAGATTGTCGTTGGTTCTTGTTTTCTAATTGTTCTGCTAAGGGAGAGTCTTCCACCTACTATTGGTTCACTAGAGCTACACATACGGAGAGCTCACTACATCTTGATGATATAGAAAAGAGCAACAGAGAGCCACCCTTCTCTTCCTCATCTGCAGTATATGGTTTGGAACCTCTTGCACAAGAAGGGTTACACCTATTCGATGTGTTCATTCTCAGAAGAAGAGTGATCTTATTCATCACTGAAAGGAAGAATAATGTTTTCTTCATCATCCGAACCCCCCTCCATCACTAACTCAATCGCATCCTCTACCCACATCAACCCTCTTCCTCCAGTTGCCATTTTCATGCTTGGTCGACTCGGTATGACAAGCGGGATAAAAACAATATACAAGTGCACAAATCATCGTCAAAGGGAAGCAAACTATACATTAGCGATCATTCTGTAGTTCACTGCCTTACTTTGTGTATGGCTTACAATGAAAAGCAAGAAAACTAGTGTAAACATTGTCGGCCGCATAGGGCTGACACGCTGTCAATGCAAGTTAGACCGTGGCCGACACGGCTTCAATGAGTTAATGGTCTGAAATCTTGTGTCTTGTAGTGAACTTTTATTTGTACTTTGTAAAATCAAGTTTCCTTCACAATAGTCTACACATTTTTATTACTGGAACACTGTTGCTATACGTTTTATCTGCTTATTTGTTTTACATCATAATTTCAATTGAAAAATTCAATTAGAAACATCAAATTGAAATGTTGTTCTTAATTACGTTTTAACGTTTGTCGGCGATTACATTTTGGCCTGTGTAATTTGTGGATAAGTGTCATAAAAAATAACTGCAGAATCGACTTCCTTATACCGTACCAGAAAACATGAAAAACGATACATTATTCAAATTTCTATTACATTTATCTTGAAAAACATGGCAGAGTTAGATTTTCAGGTTTCGATGACGGCCATCTTGGATTTCAAACGCTTCTAACATGTTCCAGGTAAAAGAAAAAACAACAACATATTTATTTCTCATTTATGGTGTATTCTCAAGCTAAATATGAAGAAGAATCAATTTTAACAAAAAACAGGAATGAAAAATGTTTTGACAACATAAGGCCCCTTACTATAAATCAATTTTCACAAGAATTTGTGATGATTGAAGCAAAAGTATAAAGAATAAACAAAGCCCTGTTTTAAGTCCTTTTTTCAAGTTTGAATTTTACGTCTCAACCTTTTATGCAATGTTTGACTGTGTAATTAATGTGATAAGTGATTGTGTGGAAATGGATAAACGAATATAACTGTATTTGATTGAATAACACAGGGACCATACCGTTAAAAGATAAATTTGTGAACTCATATATATGTGATTCACATCATGATTTGCCTCATTGGACAGATAAAGAGAATCTTATTTTAGATCATGTTATCTATCAAATGTAATTACTTTTTCTCTTGTTCTTTATCCCCAGCATTCCATGGTTTACTTCTTCCACCATTATGAAGTTCCTGCTATACTGCAGCAGATGCGTATCCAAGAACTTTTGGCCAATCCAGGTCAGCCAGGTCAGGGCACTGACCAAGATAATCAGGCTGACCAGAACAATGGTGAAGGAACTCCTGTAGACCTGCAGCCCAATAACGACGGCGCTCCTGTTGGGGAGAACAATGACTCTGGGCCATCATCTGTTGGCCGGAATCGTAATGGTGAAAATAACCAGGTTGCAAACGGGCCTCAGACTGAAGCAGGTCAGGCTGCCAATGCTGGGGATCCATTGGAAGGCCAGCCTGGGCCAAGAGATGTCTTGAGGCTTAACAACATGCAACTTAATCTTCGTGATGGTACTGGACTTACTGACCTTTTCAACTTTTTGCGGAGGTCAAGATTTTTGAGGAATTATATTAATCCACAAGGAAGAAATACAGTTGGAGCTGAGGGCACTGCCCCTGAAAATGGAGAGGGTGAGCCCCCTCAAAATGGCAATGTTGAAATAGAGCGTGTTACCGTTTACACTCAAAGTAATATTTATCGCCTTTTTCATCGCTTGAGGAACAATCGTAATAGACCAGCAGCAGAAAACAGTGGCAATGATCCATCTGGTCTTTTACCCAACAATAGTCTTTCTGATGAAACAGTGCCTGTCTCTGATGATAACAGTGATTCCAGTTCTGGAGGAAATACAGAAAATTCTGTAAATACTTCAGTGATAGAACAAGCTTCTCACTCTGCCACAACTTTAGTTCCTGGTATGACATCAGCAGATGCTGCTGTTAGTAGTGATGAAAATCCCCCTGAGTCTTCAAAAACATTGCATTCATCACCAAATTTAACTTTACAAGGCACATCTAATGACTTGCCTGTTGCTGGCAATCAAAACCTCCTGCCAGCTAGTAGCATAGCTCCTGGTAAAACAGAATCCTTCCTTTCAGCAGTTAAACTCACCCCTGTTGCCTCCAAACAGAGCAGTAAGTCTGTTGTTGAAAGTGATAGTTGTGATAAAACATCAGCGCCTGTCTCTTCCCAAGAAACAATCGGCCTTGATTATCAAGGAAACATTTCCAAAACATCAGATACTGTACAATGTTTAACTACAGCAATGAATATATCGTCAGAATCTAAATCTATAAGTGAAAATGGTACACCAGGAGATAGTCAGGATTATGGGCCACTCATGTCAGCCTTTTGTTCTCAGGCTCAAAGTAACTCCAATTGTAACCTGGACAATTCTGTAACTGAGCCTATCTCCCAAGTGTCCCCTGTTCTTTCTCACCAAACCGTTTCTCATCAAGAAGATACACTAGTGTCAATCTCCGAAAACAAAGATTTAAATGGAGTACATGAAGGAACAGCTGTCTGAGTCTTTCCGTTAAAGCAATCGATGTGTAAGATTGAAAGTGATGTTGCATTTTTGCATGTACATAATATATAATATTTATTGCAGGGCATATAAAAATATCCTATTTCTAGGAGAAGTTGTGAAAGATGGGATTTTGTAGAATGAGTCGGTGATTGGTGATATAAAATATAAATGTGTGTGAGAGGTTGCTATGACATTTTTTTCTCTCCTGTTTTATCGAGTGATTTAAGTAAAAATTTACTGAATTTTAAGAGGAATTCCTCGGTAATGGAATAATAAAATCTGTTGAAAATTCACACTTGACCAGGAAGATAATTCATGAAATTTTCAATGCTATGTAATATGGAATTTCAAAGTCATAAATATTTTAGCATTGCGAGGTGTTCAGTGAGCTGAACAATGGCTATTCTTCTTACTGCTAATTGCTGATATGATTTCCTCTCAACAATCATTGATTTTTGTTTTTGGCTCCTTTACTTTTAATTTCTTATGTATTGGTGGTAGAGATTGCCCCTCAGCACAGACAGTTTTGCATGCCAATATATCAATAAAATGGATTCGTGTCTTGCCATTCCAGGCAATGCTGACAGGCATTATTATGGTTTTTGCAAATGTGTTTTGTGATTCAAATGACTGGGAGGAGGTGGAGAGATAATTTTGCCTTATCATAAGTTACATCATTTTGCTTTTTCCTTACCTCTTCCACAGTGAAATGACAAGTTAAAATAGATAATTATTTCCAGAGATGGCAAATCAACCAAATAGTTCATTTTCACATTTTTTTCTTATGTACAGTCTCACTCCCAATAATGCTTATGATACTAGCAAAAAATCCACCACTTGTTTTGATCTTCTAGAATCTGAAAATTACTTTTTCATTGCAAATAACACTCATAACAAAATCAATGAACCTGATAAACATTTAGTGATTTAGTGCAATATTTAAGCCTTTTTTGTAGGCAATTTTTGTATTTATTTTTTTATTATTATTTTTTTAATTACCCAGCATTGTGATGCATTAGTGCAAGATAGACGCTGCATCTTATATTAATTTGACAAAGCATGAGATGCTTTACACTAGGCCTTTGCTCACGCCCAGCTTCAATCTCACCCTTTTATGTTGCTACCCACAACTAAAGTTGTATTAATCATATTTACTTCCCATTTTCAAGTAAGACTATAGGGCAATTCCACGGGTAACTGACGTAACAATTGGAGCAATCATACTCATCTCAAGACCAAATTTAAAAAAAGAGAGAGTTCATTTGCTGAGGACTGATTTAGGTGGACCTGATCTTTGGTTTAAAACCAATATTTCGTTCTTGGGAATTAAGAATTTATTTTTAGTGAT
>JAOWAZ010533660.1:0-10288 GCA_028565935.1 Goniobranchus fidelis
CTTGTTCAATATCAAAATCAACACAGAGGACTAAAGAAACCATAACAAAAATAGCTGTGCTCTTAGGAAAATGTGAAAATTAATGCTTTATGCAGGGAAATGTTGCACTTCCATTCCTGGGTTGTGGAAAAAAGAAGATTCTGCCAAAAGTGCATTAGTGTTTAAAACTTAAGATCTGAATTGATAAAACAATGATAGGTGTGATGTCCATGTTGTATAGAAACAGATATTTAAAAAAACATTTTACATGCATAACTTCAACTAAAAAAAAGCTTTGTATACTTCAGTCACTTTGTTTTTCTTCTCCTCCTCTCCTACAAACTCTCAAAAAGGGTGCTCCATATTTAATTTCAGTTGGTGGGCAATGGATTTCAATTATATGTTGACATATTGCTTTCCACTGTTACATTGAAAATAAACAGTTTTATTGAGTTGAGTGTGGCAATTTTAGATGTTCCTTTTCTGATTAATGTGTAAATCATGAATTGGACACTTTAACAACAAAGTTGGATTTTCAAGCATCAGATCTATTTTTAAAAAAAAAGTAAGGTGAGTTGAATGCAAAATTTTAATAAACGTATGTAACTATTCTAAATTTCATTTCCAATAATAACAATATTTTATACAGACTAAAACTTACAAATTGTATTTCTGTACTAAAGTTGTATGGTGCGATAAATAAAAATAAGACTGACTGACTATGAATGACAGGCCATGGATATCATCTTTGTCTCCGAGACCAGACAAAGAGTGTACTGTGACACAGATTACACAACCTCTACCAGCCAGACTGGGAATTAATTCAATTCAATTCAATTCAATTCAATTTGGCAATGAGTGCCAAAAATCACAGAAAGCAACTAACATAAGTTTTAGGAAGACATCAATGTTAAAACAACTAAAAAGGTGCGAACTTGAATGTGTCAATAGGAAAGAAGGCACAAATGTAACAGACACAAAAATCATCATGGGAAAACCCCATGAGTATGGGAAGACCTTGCCTTAATCTAAACAGCAAATACTCAGTTGCAAAATGTTCTCCTCAACCCCGTCCATCAGTTTGAAAAAGTGTCAAAGCCTCTTGTGAAAGAAGTTGACAGTGCACTGAAACAGTTTAAAGAGAATAATCTCCTGGCCAGGACAACCTCCAAGGAGAGCTGTTTCAATATAGAGGAAGAACAGGAATTCAAGCACTCCAACACTTATGCTGCAATATCTGGATCCATGGAACTCCTGTAAATGACCAAGAAATTGCAAACTCCAAGCATCTGTCATGTGACAAAGTAGTGGAAACACCAAAGAATGTGAGAACACTCCATACCATCAATATGGAAAACCTCAGAAGTTGTGCCTATGCCTCAAAAATCTGTATTTTAAACAACTTAATATCTGTTGCCGTTCCATCTATTATCTTAAAATTCTTCACAAAGATTGTGAAGGCAAATATCCCGAACGCAGTAAATGATACATTAAATCCTCTACAATTTGCTTATAAGAAAAAATTTGGATGTTGAAAGTGCTGTATTATTTTTCATGGATACCATACTCAAACACACTGAATTGAAAAAGACCTATTTTCGAACATTATTTATTGATTTTTCGTCATCCTTCGACACAATTCAACCTCATCTGATGGTAAAGAAATTATTTGAACTTAAGGTAAATGCTTGTATACTGGATTTTGGAATTTGTAACTGAAAGACCCAATATGTTAGATTAAATGGCACCAGATCTAAAGTCACATTTATCAACATTGGCGCATCACAGGGTTGCATTTTATCATTAATCTTATATACTATTTAAACAAACAATTACCGTAAAAGCAATCAATGTACTAAATTAATTACATTTGCTGACGACTCACCTATCATTGGCCTTATAATTATAAGTATCTCTGAACAAGAATTTAGAAAGAAGGGAACTGGTGTGATATTAATTTTTCTCAGATAAATGTGATTGGCCCAGCAGCTTTTATTTGGTAGAGCAGCTAACTGCCATGCAAGGTGGCCGGAGTTTGATCAAAGCCGGGCAGTGGATTTTTTTCCGGGCCCCCTGTTCAACGAGCAGTATAAATGGGTAGCTTGGTCTTTCTAAACTTGGCGAAAGTAAAGTCTGCGTGGAAAGCAATGGCAAACTTCCACATTATGCCGCATGCCTAGTATAATTAGGGCTCTACCCCTAATTCCCTAATACTCTGTCATGGGTATGGGACTATCTTTACTTTTTTTTTTTATATAGAAGGAGCATAGTTTGGAACCAAAACCTCTAATGATAAAAAATGAAAGAGTTGTAATAATGATGAAAACAAATATCTTTGTATCACTTTCGACAATAAACTGAAATGGGACAAACATATAAATACTATCATCCAAATAGCAAACTAACGTTCATATTTTCTAATTTTTATAAAAGAAAATCATCTATATGTAATTTATGTCTTAACCATTCAAAGTCTCATCTCTTCTGGAAAATCATGTCATGGCGGCAATTTTAATAAATCCCAGCTGAATAAGTTAAATAGAATCATCAAAATTACCCACAGAATAAAGGGCTATGAAACATTGTCTTTTGATGAACTGTATAAATGTAGCATCTATAAGGAAGCAAAACAAATCATTGAAGAAAGCAAACACCCTTCATAAACTGATTACAACAGAGCGGTGGAGGAGTGGGAGGTTGGTATCTAAGAAGGCAAATACTGAGACATACACAAATTCTTTAATCCCATCACACTGATCAAGACTTCAAGTAAAATTCTTCTTCTCCCAGCACTGACCATCATTAAATAACTGGGATGTAATCTAGAAAGTGTTATTATTTGTTTGTTGTTTTTAGGCTGTGAATAGGCCTAGACATAATATTAACCTTTCTTAACTGTGTCATACTCATACAAGAGCAAGGTCTAACTAACCCTCTAAAACTGTGCTGATATACATAAATACTGGAGTTATACAATGAAGGAGAAATATGCATTCACAGAAGACTAATTTATAATGGCACTTGATGTTTATCACACTGGCTTTTGTCCAAGAAATGTTTGAAATGGTAGGTGCAGTATCTTAAATTTGGAAACATTGATTTATTTTGAAGTAGAAATTAACTTAAAGGGTGAATTTTATTGTTTACTGTTATTGTAAACATTGTTAGAGGCGGGACCGAAAAATATAAATATGAACTAATGTGAAAATCAACTTATCCAGCACTAACTTATTAACTTGACATCAACTATCCCTGGCAACATTAGGATCCTGCATCTTCACATCAATAACAATTTAATACAAATACTACTAACTGACATGTTTCAAAGCGAAATGAAAAGACTTCAAATAAATAATGAAAGAATGATAACAAATGATACGTACTGGACCTCTGAGAGTTACTTTCACTTTATCCAAAAAATGCATGGCAGAAAGATGAGAAAAAAAACAAAATAGTCATGCAAAATAATTGCTGCGAAGAATATGAAGACTCAACTCTAAAGAAAGTGTATGAAAATTGTATAATACTGAAGAGTAAATAGGCAAATTGATACTTCTCTAAAAAATTAATGATTTACATTAATTATAGACCAATAAGATTATTTTATACAATAATCTGACTAATAAATTACAAAAATTGAATCACCCTAAGAATCTTTGACAAGTAATTATCCAGATGACCTTCTGGGTATAATGGAAATTATTATATACTGCTGCTAATGTACTGAAACACTGATAAGTCTTATGCATTCTTAACGTGAATATTATTTTATTGTGCCTCAATGCAATGTGTTGCATGTTGAGAGAGCAATATGTTCTAGAATGGATTTGCTGTATGTGTGCTTACAATTGTGTGCAAATGATTGTGAGGACACACATCTGATCTGCTTAAGCTTTTCCTTCCTAACATACTTATATGTACACTGCTTTTTCATATAACATTATATTATGCATATTGTTGTCCGTACAAGATATCATGAGGCAAATTCAATTTCCTTAGAATAATAAATAAAGAACATTTATCTTATCTTATCTTACCAACTAGATTCTATCTCACAACCAGCAGTTTTAAATTCAAAAATGCATGCATACTGAATTATTCTATGATGTGATAAGATTCTCTATCCACCCACACCAGTCATCAGACATGATACTATTACTATTACGACATCTAAGTATTGCATTATCCTTACTAGGATAGCTGAGGATCCCGTTCATAGATCAGAACCTAAATAGCGAGATCTATATCTGGATCTAGATATCAAGTAAAACGCTAACTTAGCCAATCACAAAGACTTTGACATCAAATAAAATAGAAGAAGATCTAGATCGATCAAACAATGCCCTTAGCGACTTATTGTTTTGCTAAGCATGTGTGTTTTCCCACCAACACAAAGCACTTTCAAAGGCTTTATAAATGTTAGCAGGATAATTACTGAAATCTGGAGATTGAAGTCTGAAATCTAGATCTAGATTAGCAAAATGATGCAATGCTTTTTGCAATTGCCAACTTATTTAGGCCTATGATTTTTTTTTCTTTCGTTCAAGCGTTTGTGGTACAATTCTCTCATCACTTGTTATTGATCAAAGATTCTGAATATGCTTATGTGTTTTGTATTGGTGTGAATACGATTTTTGAATGTTTTAGTATATATATAACTGCACCTTTTAGATCAAAGGGCAAGTTATTCCAAATGTTAGTGACTCAGTTACTGACGAAACATTTCCTTGTATTAGTATTACGATGCTTGAAAAAAAATTCACTATCTGAGTTTCTCATCAACTTGAATTGAGGCGATGTAAAAAGTCTCCCAACTCAAGTGAATAATGCCATTGAATTTCTTATAGGTTTCAATCAAATCCCCTCTAACCCTTCTTCCTTTCATATTTGAATACAAATCAAGATACTTAAGAATATTTTCATAATTCATATCTTTCCATTGCTTTTCAATTTTAGTGACCTTTCACTCAACCTTTCAATGGCTATTGATTGATACTTGCATTTAGGAGACACTATATCATAATTACCAAATTCTAAAAATGTGGTCTTACTAAATCTTTGTACAGTTTGGTAAATGTACAACAGTCAATGTATATAAAAGTTTTTTTTAAATCATACCAACCATTTTGTTTGCTTTGTTTACACAATTTTGTATATAAAACGTATGTAAATGTATTGAACACATGATTGCTGTAATTTGTTTTAATTGCATTCATGGAGCTGCTCCCTTATACCTATCAGATCTCCTATCTGTCTCAGTACCCCGACGCGTTTTGAGATTAAATTCGGATCCAAAAAGGTTAGTAGAAAAAAGGAAAAATTTAACATCATACGGTTATCGGTCATTTGAATATTTAGGTCCAAAAATTTGGAATGGCTAACCACAGAAGAAACGCGAAGCCAAAGGTTTAGGCGAATTCAAAAGCTCTTTAAAGACACGTCTTTTCGGGACGTAGAAAGACTTAATGGCTGTCAGAATGTTTTTATTTATATTCTTAGTTATTTTATGACTTTATTTATTTATTGGCGTATTTATAATTGATTACTAATGTACCGATGATAATTTGTGCCATATATTTGTAGAGCCACATTTCTATATGTTGAGATAAAATAGTTGTGTGCTACTATTCCTTTGTTTGGGTATCTGTTCTATTCCCCTTTGTCCCCCGCACCCCCGAACTGTTCATAAATAAATGTGATCTTTTTATCTATTTGTCTCTTCATCGTGTCTGACGAAGGGTAAGACCCGAAACGTCACGTCTTTTGTCCTGTCTTCATAGTTGAGTTTTCTGTACTCTCAGTAGTCAACTACCGATTCCCATATCTCGTGAAGAAAAATATTTGGATCTTGAACGTTTCTTGAAGTTACATTGTTTTTAAAGTATTCCTCCACTTTCCTTATGGTAGTTAGATCATCGATTGACACTACTGTCTTTATATATTAGAGAGGACTGCCATCCAATCCCTCAGCACCGAGTCCTGTGTATATGCTTTATGATATACAACAATATTTCACCTTGAACATAATTTCCTCATTCCATCATTAATAAATCATGATGCCAGCCACCAGATGGTTTACCTTAATGTCTCCGGCCCTCGTGGATCTATACAGTCCTGACGTTCGTTTATTTAAAGCTCGTTCTGTGTTTGTGATCGACCGTATGGAAACGCACCAGTACTGTCATAATACGTTTTGTGATCCTAAGCTTGTAGGAACATTCTCCAAGAACTAAAAGATTCGTGCTAGGACAATATCCCAGTAGAATAGTTTACACTTATTCTCCAACGGACAATCTTATTCCACGCGACATGGAGGGAACATATTATCATTATTTGAACAAGTGAGAACATCAAGCACTTGGACATTTTTATGTAAGTTGGCCATTTATATTGCATTATATAATAAGTTGTAATTACATTGATAAAATTTAAGTGGATTGTGAAATATTACTCCCTTATTCTTACAAGATAGTTTCTGGCTTCATCGCAGGAATTTTATACCCCTTACATTCTCTTGCTCGTACCTGATACCTGATACCCAGCCTGTGTCCATCCATTGATGTAACCCTTTGCCGATGTTTTCCATAGTCCCTGTCTTCTGTTTTTCTCATCCAGTGATCTCCTTCTATCTGTACGATGTGATCTTTCTATCTTTTTTGTGGTCCCTCTCGTGCTCTTTTACCTCTCCCTGGTTTCCATTCAGTGCATTTTTTTACTCTATCTGTCATCTTCTCTTCTTGCCACGTGTCCTGCCCATTTCCACGTTTGCTTTAAGATGTATGTTTCGATATCTAAAAATTTTGTCTTGTATAATCTGATCTCTTCAAATGGTGTTCTGTGACTGATTTTAATGTTCATCATTTTTCTTTCCATGGCCCCTTGCGTTGCCTTCAGTTTGCTGGGGATGTTTTTTGTAAGAGGCTTTGTCTGGCATCCATATGTTAGTGTTGGTAGAATGTATTGATCGAATATTCTTCTCTTTAACATTGTTGGCATTTGCTTGTCTTGTAACCATTTCTTTATACTTCCCGAAACATTTCCATCCTGACTTAATCCTTGTCATTACTTCTTGATTTGTTGTGTCTTTAATACGTTGCCTGTCCTACATACTTGTATTATTGAACATTCTCTATTACATCGTTCTCTATCCTTATGTCTTCCTTGTTTTAATAGTTGGTCATATATTTTGTCTTTCCTGTGCAGTTTAAACCTACTTTTTTGCTTTCCTCATTTATGATATTTAGTTGTTCTTCCATTTATTTTGTGTTTTCAGTGCATAGCACGACATCGCACATGGTCCTCTTGTAGTCGATCGAATCTGTTTAGGAGATTAGTTTGAAGATGAATTATTTCCTCTCTACTTTTTGTAGGGGGCTTTTTGATTGTTTTTCTTTGTATCCGTTTAAGTCTCTCCAGTTTCTCATTGATATTTATGTCAACACGAACCATTCTCCGGTCGCTTCCAATGTTTACCCTTGTTCTTACTTCACAGTTTGTTATAACATTTCTTCGTGTTGTCAAAATTAAGTCTATCTGATTCTTTACTTCGCAAATAATAATAATTGCGGATTCATGTCCAATATCTTGAAGGCTGCTTTTTGAAGTAAGTATTTGTGTTAATTTCCGCCTATTTTCTTCCAGAAATTATAATATGAGTCTCTCTCCTCCCTCGTTCCTTTCTCCAATGCGTATTGTCGTAGACTGTTTATCCTCTCTTGTGCTTTCTTTCCTCCTATTTTGGCATTTTAATCTCCCATGATCATAACATACTTGTTCTTTTTGTCTACAGCGTTCTCTAACTGTCATAGAATGTTTCTATCGTTTGTCAGCATAGCTTGCTGCTGGTACGTATACTTGTATAAGTTGTATTAAGAAGGACTTTTTAAAATTTTATTTTATATGATATTGTTCTTTCTGTGTGTGTTTTAAATTCATGCACACTTTCCATTCTGTTTTTGTTTCTAAGAAATGTCATTCCTTTTGCGTCTGGGGTGTCTTCTGTTTTGCCACTCTTCTAAAACCACAATCCTTCCTTCAATTTCGTGAGCCCCTCTTCTTATCTTTTTGTCACGCTTAAACCAATAATATACCACTTGATGTTTTTCAACTCTTCTATCAATCTGTGTGTGTCATCTCCTATTCTGAGTGTTCTAGAATTGTATGTGCAGATGTACATTTTGTTATGTTGTCGGCATCCAATTGTGAAAACCATGAAAAATTAGAACTTGAATTAACGAGAGCCGACCAAGAGCTGCCAGCGAATGTGTGTGTGTGTGTGTGTGTGTGTGTGTGTGTGTGTGTGTCAAGTTGACCCATGCTCTATCTCATAACTACGCTAGTTACATTTTCTTAATTCTTTTTTATATTTAACCCTCATCCCCTTTCGGTTCTCTATTTTCATAGCCTACTCTTATTTTATTTTGCATTACGTTCTGACTGTCTTATTGACGTAATATTATTTCATTGGGACCATACTGCATTTTAAGAGAGGGTTCTTTTTGGTTTTAATGCAATTTATTTTGGTATTGGTATTGTATCGTTCAGAATAAGTGAGTGTCTGGTGTGTGTTCTGGTGATTCTCCCGTCTCATCTTCCATCTCTTCAAAGGCTGGTGTCTGGATTGTTATCGTTTCTGATATTTTCATTATCATTTTTTCTTTTGCCCATTCCCAAACCCATTTATCATATTATAATTTGTTGGTCTTCGTCCTTGTGCTAAACACAATAATCATGTAGGATAGGATATATTTCATCCCGCCATACTATATGCCTATATTTAATCTTTCATGAAACGTCCCAGTTTTAAACTTACCTTTGAAATACCCACTGATTTATCATTGTAACGTATAACTTGTTCTATTTTGCTACTAATTAAGTATGTTATATCATTGAATGTCCAATATCCTATCATTTTCTCATTTCTGTCAGAGTTATTCTTTTCCTCTTTTTCACCTCCATCTCTATTCTCAACGCACTCTGCTTTTTTCAGTTTTGTTTTGTTTTGTTTTGTTGTTGTTGTTTTGTTTGTTTTTTTTGTTTGTTTGTTTTTTTTTTAAGATTTCTACTTCTATTTCTTATCTACTACACATCTGCGTCTCCTAAATTCGAAGAGCCGTGCTTGCCTTACTTGACTTTCTAATCCACCCATTCTGCTTTGTTTTTCTATTTGTTTTTCCATTATATCCCTAAGGTTTTGTTTTTGTTTTTGCTTTTGTTATTTTTAACCCTGGCTTTAAATCGTGTTTTAACATATAAACATTATGCCAGGGTAACTTTAATTTTATTTCATTTATTGAACATAACAATTAAATAATAATTTGTAAAAAGCCTATCTCCCAACAAGTACCTAATCCACAATATTCATTCAACTTCAATAATATTTAGGTCATACGCTTCTACTCATGACCAACGCATCATCTTACTCTCACTTGACGGAAAGATAACTCTGATGAGAGCCATCTCATGAGATAAGGGAAGTAATTACCGTCACCCTGGCCAGTAAACCATTTTAACCTAAACAAACGTTATGCCAGTGTGACTTGCAGTTTATTTTATTAATTGAAAATAACAATAAAATAATAATAAATACCTACATAGAGAGACAGTATACCGTTTTCTCAGAACGCATAGTATAACACATAAATGATATACACAAAGTCATAAAGGAGTAAAATGTAAGATTAGAACGAGAACACTGGCTACTTAGAGAACAATATATTGGCCGGTCGTGATCAAGCCGTCGTCCTTCTATGTGAAGAAGGTTGTACATGGGATGGGTCATATCATAACCATATGCTCGGTTCTCGAGTTGGTTGAAAGTTGCCCGGTGTCTCCTGCACGGCCGTATTTCGGAGCACCAAATGGTTTAATCCAAACCAAAAACAATACTATATTGTAAATAAACTAACAAAAGTTAACACACATGGCATCTATACAAGAGCTAAAATTCAATAGTTATCAATAATAAAATACTTCGACATCATAAAATTACCACATTTTGATATGTCACAGAGAAAGAGAGAAAGAAAGACAGAAAGACAGAAAGAAAGAAAGAAAGAAAGAAAGAAAGAAAGAAAGAAAGAAAGGGAGGGAGGAAGAGGGAGAGAGGCGGGAGGCGGAGACAGAGGGGGTGGAGGGGTAAGAAAGGAAGTAGAGGAATGAGAGAGAGACAGACAGACAGACAGACAGACAGAGAGACAGAGACAGAGACAGACAGACAGGCAGACAGACATGCAGGCAGGCAGGCAGGCAGGCAGGCAGACAGAGACAGAGAGACAACCAGACAGACAGACAAATAGGCAGACAGGCA
>JAOWAZ010533771.1:0-10286 GCA_028565935.1 Goniobranchus fidelis
TAATGTGGGTGTGTGGTAAAGGGGGCCCCCGACAAATATTTTGCGGGGGGCCCCGAACGACCACGGCACGGCCCTGATTGAAAGATTTAAATTATGTCCAGTGTGATGTCTCTTTTCTGCAGTACATAGATCACAATGACAGTATTTACAATTCTTAAGTGTCACACTGGTATAATAATGTATAAGCTTTGAAACTTTTAGCATTAAATCTTGTTTCATCCATATAAAATATAAATTGTAAAGTGAAGATGATTAATCAATTCTTGCTCTCAGCCGTTGATATATTATCTGTATAATTCTACATTTGGTAATTTTTTCATTTTTTTAATCTCACTTTATAATTGACAGGTGAAAGAGCCATAATCAGTGAGGCTGAGGAGGAGCTGTACAATCTACTTGGTCTGACACCAGAAAAACGATTTCGGTTTGATATTGCTAATTACCAGACCCCTAGCGGAAGTTTTTATTGTTCCCACTGTGATCTAACCATGGTTGAAGAGCACCTGTTCAAACTTCATTTGGGGACCAAGAAACATCTCAATAAAATATATGCCAATGATAAGGCCCACAGAAGAGAAAGCAAAGGAAACCAGGCCAATCTGCACAAAAAAGACTTGGTGACCATCCCGGCTGATATTGATTTAATCAATGGGAGAACTCATTGAACTTTTTGTTTGTCTGCACACATTTTTTGTACATGTTATACATTTGCTATTGTTTGCACTTCTCTGGCTATTTCTGTGTGAAATATCATCTTCTGATCCTTATTGCCACCCTTTTGGCAGAATGAGGTATGAAACATAGTCAATATTCCACATTTTATTATTGTTGAGTCCTCTTAAAAGCAGTGCCATGACAGGCAAGAAATGTGATGAATCTAAGTCAGTTTGAAATTATCTGTACCATGACTTTCATATTTTCTTTGAAATGGGATTACTACAATTTCATTTTGTGCCTAGTTGTTAAACAGAAATTTTAGTTATGAAAATTTAAATTATCAACTCTACCTTAAAAGCAGTGGCATGACAGGCAAGAAATGTGATGAATCTAAGTCAGTTTGAAATTATCCGTACCATGACTTTCATATTTTCATGTAAATGGGATTACAACAATTTCAATTTGTAGGCCTAGTTGTTGACCAGAAATTTTAGTTATGAAAATTTAAATTATCAACTCTACCTTATTTTGCGTTGCTCCCTACCCATAGTGACATTTCTGCTTTCTAAATTGTTGTTAAGGAAACCCGAGTTATATATGGTATCATTTCAAAATCTGGCTCGCTAGACTTCAAAATACAGGTGCAAATTTCATCACATCTACATTGATACACTGTAATAGGTTTTGACGGTCATAAAAACGTCTTTAAAATTACTTGAAAATGGTGTTTTCAAAACAATGTTATTGGAAATTTCAAACTCAAACTGAAAGGTAGAAAGTTGATGTTACATTTCTTTTTTATTAAAAAGTGAAAAGTTGACTTTATGAAAATAGAAATTTGTTTACTTTGAATTTTATGGTAACAATGAACTGTTGTTGTCTCAGTGTCCTCATTCACAAACCAAAATGGTCTGATGATCCCCTTTGCTCTGAAAGCAACCCAAACAGTATATTAAGTGGTTGTTTTGGACATAGGTTTAGAAAAGGCTGGTAGGTTAGAATCCGAAAAAAGTGCTCATCACCAAACAAGGCTTGTCCCCATATATTGAATGATGATGTCCGTAGAGGATATTTAAAGGTGGCGCCGACTAATGAGACTTGTGAAGGCACCGTGAAAGATGTGTAACTGAATTGTTATTTGGTTGAGGTGCTGAATTTTATGGCAAAACATCAATGCAGATAGCTTTTGTGTGGCATTCATTTCAAATTTTACATCCTCATTTGACATTTCGTCATGGCAGTGTACTTTTGCGTAGATGGTTTTACACAATTTTACAGGAGAGCGAAAAATCTACATGATATATCTTTCCTCAAAGTTGGTCATTTCTGTTAACGGCAGACCTAGTCTGCCCAGTGACTCTCCGACCTCCCCTTAGTCACCGCCTGTCACCACCACGCAGTGAGTTCCCAAAACCCACCACCACGGCACTAGCAGCCCCAAAAGACTGTCAGTGCCTCGACTCCAGATCTAGCCTGCTAATGACAGTTACCAAAACAATCTAACACCTAGATCTAGACACTAAGAAATTTGCAGTTAATACTTAGCTTCCTGTTTCGAACGGTCCTTTCCGTCCACACGTCCTCTCCCCAAGATGGCTTCACTGGACTGTCCACATTCCTCGTTTTCCCGCGGCACATGCGCAAACGCACCCTACACGTCACATGACCAGCATCACATGACCACCGGGGATAACTCGACGAGTTCCCAACAGGGACATCAAAGCTTTTTCTTGGTGGGGTCAGGAAGAGGCATTTTGGATATCCTCAGTTATTTGTATTTCCCAATTAACACACTGCACTGACAGTCATATTTATTCTGAGCCAGTCAGTTTATATGAAAAGAAGACATAAAAAATTCTCCCTGTGTGGGTTTCTGGCACTTCTCCAGCTGAGGAGAAGAGTAGAATTTAGGCCAACCACAGGTTTTCCTCATGCAACTCATAAGAGGGTAGAAAGAAAGCTTCTTCTCTGATCTGTTTTCTCTTGTCAGGTTCTCTTTTTTTTCCTCAGAGGGGATGGGTTTGCTAGAAGAGGGAAGTAGAAATTATTCAGTGGATATCCCCCGTTTGTGTGCATTGCATGATTTGAAAATACTATTGGGGTCACTTGCTTTCCTGATCTACATAGTACTTTTGTACACAAACGGTGGGTAGAAAATCCTGGGTGGTTATTGCTTGCACTGTTTAGGGCTTGATGGCCGTTGTTAATTAGTGTTGTTGTTTTTTTAAAGAGATGTTATTTTTTGTGTCTAAATTGTCTCTCCATTTAGTCTTATAGGTATCTTATATTGCTGCTTTTATGTTGTCGAGAGATATTTTTTTGTCTGTATATCATCTCTTCTTGTAGACTTCTAGTTATTTTATGTTCATTATTTTTAATGTCTGCTTTCCTTTGTGGCAACATCTTTTCTCCATCTGAAAATCTTTTCTACTACTTCTTTTCTTTCTCTTGCCTTAAACTAGCCTTTTGTCTTGCATTGTTTGTGGGCACTGGAATGACTTTTGTGGTTGAACTGAGTTCTAAACACCAAATAAACAAACATAAAAAAAAGTCAGATACTTAAATTCATTCTGTTAATATTGGTACCCTGTTCATCAAGTTTGCTTTGCTTTTATCATCACAGATGCTAATATTTTGAAGTTACTAAATCGGAAACTGGCTGACACATCTATTGCAGATGACAAAATTCCACAGCTAGATTGGAGGGCTAGCTCAGACGTGGCTGATTGGTCTGATGGAGATACAGATGATGATGGTAAGTTAAGGAAGTTATATTTCTGGGTCTCCTCCATTGTTGTGTTGACTTTTTGGGAATATTTCTCTGATTTAATTGTTTTTTTTAACTTGTGTCATTTTATTGTAGCTGATTGAAATCATGGCATAAAGAAAATTTCAAGTTTTCAATTACCTTTGAGGAAATGAAAGACAAGTATGTTGAATTTCATATTTACCAAAGACAAAAACTAGCTGTACGACGATTATATATTTGCCAACTGGAAGAGGTGCAAAATGTGCAGTTTCTCTGCTAATGCAAAGGTATCTCATGGTCATGCAGCTCTTATTCTCTGTTCAGTGACAGAATGTGCATCAAAGGCTGTACAAGAAATATACTGCTCAACAAAAGTGAAGGGTCACTTTTTGTGTAAATAGCATCCAATAGATACAAAGAAAGAAAGTTCAAATGTGCATTCAGAAAGCAATGAGGTCAAATTTACCAAATTTTGTAATGGTGTTCAAAGTATGAAAACAAAAAGATTATTCACAATGTCACTTGCCCCCGTTTTCAAAATGCTTGGGTGTTGATTTCTGCAAATCTTCACACTATAACTGTTGTGACTTCTTAGTGTTAATGCAGGCAAGAGACCGATGCCTCATTGACCTGAGAAGTCTGTCCACATTAATTTGAGGGATTCTCTACCATTCTTGCAGCAAGAAGGTGAACAACTGGTCCAAGTTTACATGTGTTGGATGGTTGTCTCAAGCGTTGCAACCAAGAATATCTCATGGATGGACAATGGGGCTATGATTGAGAGAATTGGCTGAACATTGTATGTGTGCGACTTGTACAGCATTCAGGTACTGGTGACCAATCTTGCACTATGAACACAGGCATTGTCATCTTGGAAAACAGCTTCTAGATAACCGCTTGTAACGATTGAATTCCAAGGAGCTCTAGAATATCAGTTCTGTAGGCAATTCTGTTTAGGTTGCCAACTACAAGGCGTAACAGAGATCTGTATGTCAGTCTAATCTTATCTCATGCCATAATTGTGCTCAACCATACAGGCATTGTTGTAGCATTAATGACAACTCTGGATTCATACCTGCCTATCAAAAAATGGTGTAGTGAACCTGGGTCATCTGTGAACAACACAAGGGCCCAATCCTGTCGTGTCCAGTTCCAACGATACCTGCACATGTCCAGCCGAGTAGCACGATGAACTTGGGACAGCAATGGTCTATTTGGTGGATGTCTTCCTCTGAGGTTTTGCTCAATAAGATGCCTCCAAATTTCTGTGTATTGACATCGGCATTTATGGCCACTCTCAGTTGCTGCAGCAGAATGTGTGTTATTAAAATAGAATCAGATGTAACTGATTTCGAGAAATTATGAAGAGTTGGTCTAATCACAGAAAAAGAAAACAACTTCCTGCTCTCGCAGAAGATAACAATTATTCTAGATCTTGGCAGTATCAGGCCGCATGTATTGTGCAGGTGTTCATAAGATGTTCGCAAAGAGATGGCCTTAACTTTTGTGTGCACTGTGGTCTAATGTATAGAATCTGATGAGCCCATAGGTTGTGTTTTTAAGCTGCTTGTCTGGAAGTGTTAGTTAATGTCTCAGTCTATATATTTGTGTAATATCACCATGTAAACAAAAATAGTCTTCCTTTTTTGGGAAAAAAAAACATTCTTATCTTACCTTACCTTACATTGGAAGATTAGTACTATAGAGACAGAGAGTTGGGTAGATTGGTAGTCCTGCTAAGAGCAGGCCATGCTAAAATAAAAGTAAGATGTAGAAGGGATTTCCTTGCATAAAGTAATGTTGACCCTTAGCATCATT
The DNA here is from genome assembly GCA_028565935.1 of Goniobranchus fidelis. Classification (NCBI taxonomy): domain Eukaryota; kingdom Metazoa; phylum Mollusca; class Gastropoda; order Nudibranchia; family Chromodorididae; genus Goniobranchus; species Goniobranchus fidelis. Next base: position 5,225 of record JAOWAZ010533771.1, read on the forward strand.
ACATAATGAACTCATGAGAATGGCAAGATGAGAGAATCATTTGCTTAATCTTCTTGTAGGCTTTATTACTAAATTATCATCTGTTAATATTTTTCATCCAGTATTTTGATTGGTTTTAATTTTGTTTCTTAAGTTTAATAGAATATCATCATCTGTTTGTATTCTGCATTTTGCTTTATCAGAATCATATGTGGCAATGGGAGGGGTTCCTGACCTCAGGCTGAGAAATTACCAGTTAGAATTGGCAGAAGAAGCTTTGGATGAGAGGAATGTCATAATATGTGCCCCAACTGGCTCTGGAAAAACTCGAGTGGCCATGCATGTCATCATAAACCATTTGGAAAAAGCTTCAGGTGACATTTAGAGAATTTTACCATTTTGCTGGTCGTCAAGAAAAAGCTGTTGTCTTGCTTGTTGTCTTTACTTAAAAACAATGCTACCTAGGAGCACTTTTCAAGGGAATCAAAGTTTTTAATATTTATCTGTGTTAGCAACATATATTTTACTTATTAGATATTGCAAATAAAGGCATAGAATTAAGATAAAGTTGTGAATGAATTAGAAAAGACTTACAGTTACATGTTTTATCATTTATCCTACTCTGCCGATTCGATTTAAAAGCCCCCAGTGAGCCTATGGGACCATAGCAAACACTAGTCCCTGTCTAGGATGGTTATTAATTCTTATTTCATGGAGTTAAATTGCTGTCCATCAAATAATGATTGGAACTGGTTGGGGTCTAACTGAATGAAATTTTATTTTCCATTACTAATAGAAGATTTTCCTGTTTTCTGAATCTAATCTAATGATAATAAGATATCTTAGAGATATTACCTGAATCTGACATAGTTGTTATTAATGATTAAAACATTTAAGAGGAAATAGTGATATAGCTCAGTGATTGTTTTGAGTGCATATGAATGAATCAATGGTATGGTAATACAGTGCATTCTGGTACTTAGAACGCTGTTGAAATGGAATGATCCCAAGGGGACAAAATTCTTATACACAAAATTGTCACTGGTTGAACTGAATGGTTCACTAGTTAAGCACAAAGAAATGTTGAGAATTTGCCAAACTTCAATGCACATCATTGAGTGAAAACTACTTTGATGGCACTCTTACATAGAAAAGTATTGATTGATATGGATAATGATTATCTTGCATTGTACTGATTCATCTGTAACAACTATGATTTGGGAATAAAGGGACATTTTCTGAAAAAAAAAAACAAGTTTCAGAAAATGATTGGTTTCAATGACAGATGTCATTAATTGGTTGTAAAATAGAAGTCGAGAGTTAATGCTTAATAGCCCAATTCCTGGTTTATCTAAAGAAACCAGTGTTATCTTTCACTAACATGCAGGAAGAACAAGGACTAGCTAACACAGCATGAGGCCTTTGCAAAGCAAGGGTGGTCAGTTGCATAGATACTTGGCAAGCTCACTGACCTTTAATGCTTCACTTATCACCACAGTCGACAAAGAATGTAGGCCGCTGGTCTAATGTTTTAAACACTGGTGAAGGTCAATTTTGCCCATCACCTATTGACTTAGAGTCATGTAAAGATAGTGTAGTTGGCCTACAGGAGTGCGGGTCTTGACTCTATGGATTCTAGGGCACTAGAGATAATACTTTGGAAACTAGCCTTGCCCCAGAAAAGAAAGCTGGTTTAAAGGAATGCTGCTTTACTGGAATGATACATGGAGAATGGAGCTGCCCTGTTTAAGTGGCGCACACTGCAGTGTACTTTCCTCTGATTTTTGATAGAAGGTATTTAAATGCCTTTTATTTTTGCAAATCTTCCATGGTGCAATTTAAAAGGGCATGTAGTGTATTCATTCATGTAAATGGATGGTTGAAGGCTGATTTGTGTGGAAGATCTCTTTGTCATCTGCCTAAGAACATGATTTCACAATTCCATGGGGGACTGTTAATAGGCATATACTTTGTGATGTACCATCATCCAAGTCACTTTTATACATGGGCGTTGGTGGCTAAGTGATGATCACATCTCGACACGAGTTGAAAGTCAAGAGGCATTCACCATGGTCAGTACAAATTTGTATGACTGTGTTGGTTCGCGCCTCGCCAGAGTGCGGTCAGGCTCATAACCGCAAGTCATTGGTGTTTTGTCCTTAGGTAAGGCACTTTACTTCATTTACCTCATTTGACTCAGGTGTGAATGAGTACCTGGCCAGTAAGATAGCACTGAGTCTGTTTAAAAAAAGTTATTCGCGCCCAATAGACTGCATGCCTTGTTCTAAATGTTCTTTGCTGCAGTTGGTCAGGGGAGTAAAATGTCATTGTAAAGTGCTGTCAGTATGGGTACGCTGGGAACATGCCATCTTTAATTTTTTTTTTTTTTACTTTTATTTAACTTTTTGAAACAGTATGATCTGCTCATCTGTCTAATAATTAAGGTTTTGTAATCTTTTATCTCAAATTGACCCTGTACCTCTGTATACCTTAAGTATCACTGTAAAATCACCCAAATCACTTTGAAACACTCATCGTCTGCCAGCTGGCTTATGAGTAGGGTTTTTTTTAGATCTTTTTCAGACTTTTGACTGTACTCCTGTGTGCCAGTGGTCTCATACAGCTTCTTAAACTTTTTTCAACATGATTTGTCACAATTTTTATTCACACTGAAAGTGTTAGTCAAATTTTTGTAGAACAGTAACCTAATTTTTAAATTTTACCACTGCCATGAAATTCTACTGACAGACTGCTACATGTGGGTGAATAGTGCATGTACTCTAAGCTGTGTTGTTTTTAGCCTAGATGACTTTTAATGACATGGCCTTCTTGTTTATTTTGTTGTCCTTTGTTTGCTTTGTTTGGCGCTAGTTGTTCTTTGCGTTTGTTTGTTTGATTTCATTATTTTGTGCACCTGGTTTCCCCCAAGAAACGGGAGGAGGTGGGGATGGGAGTCGTTGGGTCCCAAGCGTCTTCCTATGAAATAACGCCCCTCCTTCCCCTTGAGTTGCTACGGTATCTACATGCATGATCTGCATGTGTAATATTTAGGCGTGTTGTTTCTTTACTCAGAGGAAATAAAGATGTAAATGTCCAACAAGGTGTCGAACCCATCGCGCCACTCAACTTTTAACTCTCTTGTTGTTGAAGACGTTTTGGTTTTTTTTTTCTTTCTTTTGCAAGATTTTGTTGTTTGCTCTGTTTTAAGTCTAGTTTATATAATCATTCTCCAATCACAGCTGCATCTTCTTAGACTCACCGTGTTTTTAAAATGCATTACATGGGTTCAAAGTATGTTAGTTACAGAATATTGGCTTACGTGTGTTGGTGCAAGAAGCAGAGAGAAGATAGGAGCATGATCATTATTTGGGGGTGTCGGTGGCAAATGTGAACACACCTCGGCGCCTGTCAAAAGTCAAGAGGTATTCGCCAAGGTCAGTACAAGAGTGCGTGACCGCCTGGGTTAGAGCCTCGGTCGTGTGCGGTCGTGCTCATTTCCGCAAGGCACTTTACTTCACTTACCTCATTCGACTCAGGTGTGAATGAGTACCTGGCCATTACGACAGCGCTGTCGCTGTCTGAAAAACATGTATCGCGCCTAACAGGCTGCAAGCCTTGATCTAAATATTCTGTGTTGCTGTTGGTCAGTGGAGTAGATTGCCATTGTAAAGTATCATGAGTATGGTTACGCCATGGAATGTGTATTATACAAATGCCATATTTACTTTTTACTTCACAGTAGACAGGCAGGCTTTTAAGATGCATTCAATTCATCAAGTATAGACGGACAGTGTTATTATAGGATTCTCCATTATATTAGTCACTGGTAAGGCCGTGCACCTCAGCTCATTGTTCTATAATCAAGGGAAATAACTTACCATCTGGAGTCAAACCTGTGGTGCTGTAGGGCTCAGATCTGAGAGCCACCTCTTGGAAGATGATTGACATGGCATAGATATCTCCCTTTTCGGATCCCTTTATTCCAAGGGTTGGGTTGCGAAGGAGTTCTGGCGCTGTCCATAGCAAGTCTGTGGTGAAAGAAAAAAAAGAGATACACAACAAAATGAACAATTTCCTTTTTTTCACGGTACACCTTATGACAATAACATCAGAGACTTTTTCATCATCTTTTGATCCGGTCGTGATCAAGCCGTCGTCCTTCTATGTGAAGAGGGATGTACACGGGATGGGTCCTGATTTAACCATATGCTCGGTTCTCGAGTAGGTTTGAAAGGGGCGCGGTGACTCTTGCATGGCCGTACTTCGGAGCACCAAACGTCTAAAACCTAGCCAAACCTCAGAGACTTTTGTTTTGCGAATCTTTATGTATTGCCTGCATAACCTACTTTTTATATTCCGTTCTAAATTGTACGGGAGCAAGTTTACTTTAGCTGTATTATTTGTATCTGAAAGTGTTTGAAAACTGCTCAAACTCAATTTTTTTTTTAGGTTAAATGATGGATTTTGTATGTCTCAAGCTCTCAGGATATTTTGAAGTTCCAGGTTTGTTTCTCTGATTGATTTTTTTTTTTTTTTTTAGTTGTTGCAAAATTCTGTAATATGCTGTTGTTTTGTGTTGATTTTTTGTGCTTTATTCTTTATTTTATGTAATTTTTTATTTTTCGTTTATTTCTTTGTTTGTTTTTTCTTTCGTGAGGGAAAAGGTGGGGGGGGGGGAGGGGGGTGTTGAGGTTGCGGCAGAGAAATCCGTTTATTTCGTAATTTGCCATAGAATTATACGACTTAAAGTGTGACACAAAAGCAAGCTTACACATAATTATATAAGTCACTCGTCTGTGTCGAATATCTGTTGCTGTACTCATTTGCAGAAAACTCCTTTGTTACTTGTGGTTAAAAATACTCCTCCACCTTTTCCTTTCCTTTCTCTTTCTCCTTCAACTCCTCGTTCTCTCTCATTCTCCTTCTCTTTCTTCTCCCCCTTTCTTCTCCTCCTTCTTCTCATAATCCTCCTCTTTCTTCTTCCCATCGCCCTTGTCCTCCTCCTTTCATCATCATCATCATCATCATCATCATCATCATCATCATCATCATCATCATCATCATCATCTTCTTCTTCTTCTTC
>JAOWAZ010533882.1:0-15451 GCA_028565935.1 Goniobranchus fidelis
ATGTAAACAAATAATCATGTAAGTCAAAATCCTACAAATCATTCTGTGAATCATAATGTAAACAAATAATTATGTAAGTCAAAAGCCTACAAATCATTCCGTGAATCATAATGTAAACAAATAATCATGTAAGTCAAAATCCTACAAATCATTCCGTGAATCATAATGTAAACAAATGCAAGTCAAAATCCTACAAATCAATCCGTGAATCATACTGTAAACAAATAATTATGTAAGTCAAAATCCTACAAAGCATTCTGTGAATCAAAATAAAGACAAAATCATTCTGAGAGTCAAAATGCAAACAATAATTATGTAAGTCAACATCCTACAAATCATTCCGTGAATCATAATGTAAACAAATAATTATGTAAGTCAAAATCCTACAAATCATTCTGTGAATCAAAATGTAAACAAATAATCATGTAAGTCAAAATCCTACAAATCATTCTGTGAATCATAATGTAAACAAATAATTATGTAACTCAAAATCCTACAAATCATTCTGTGAATCAAAATAAAGACAAATCATTTTGTGAGTCAAAATACAGACAAATCATTCTGTGAGTCAAAATACAGATAAATCATTCTGTTAGTCAAAATACAGATAAATCATTCTGTGAGTCAAAATACAGATAAATCATTCTGTTAGTCAAAATGTAAACAATAATTATGTAAGTTAAAAAATCCTACAAATCATTCTGTGAATCAAAATAAAGACAAATCATTCTGAGAGTCAAAATACAGACAGATCATTTTGTGAATCAAGGTACAGACAAATTATTCTGAGAGTTAAAATACAAACAAATCATGCTGTGAGTAAAAAATACACATAAATCATTCTGTGAGACCACATTTAGACATAGCATTCTGTGTTGTCATGTAGTAAGACAAGATGACATTCAACTCTATGTCTGTATTTCTTTTTTTTTTTTTAAATATATTTTTTTAAGTGCGATTCATTGCATTGTCTGTTTACAGAAAATATTATAAGGATTTGATAAAATAACTTGGATGATCCATTCGAAACGAAAATATAACAACCCTACATATGATATATGGTGTCAATTTGCTGTGTTAGATACCACAAACGTCTCTGGTAATTATACTCGAACATATCGATGATGAAATGAAATATCCCCACTGTCTTAAAATATAACAATATATATTATAGTGTAACGATTGGCTGTGTTAAATACCACAAAGGTCACAGGTAATTAGGCTCGAGAATAGCAATAGTGAAATGAAACGTCCTACTGTCCTTAATTTATGTTGAATGACTCTATTCCACGGGTAATTGAACTAATCAAATGCCATTTTAAAATTTCAAGAAGTTTAATAATAATTTATCGTCACTATACAACTATGCATTCTCAAAAAGGATTATCAAATGTCTGCCCCTTTTATATTCTCCTCACTCTTGTATTTATAACATCTTATAGGAATTCTCTTGAACAGAACATTCTTGACATTACCAGTTCATTCTAGGATATACAAGGTCATGGAAAATAATTATGCAACAATACTTGCATTTATAACATCTTATAGGAATTCTCTAGAACAGAACATTCTTGACATTACCAGTTCATTCTAGGATATACAGGGTCATGGAAAATAATTATGCAACAATACTAGAACGGACTAAACGATTACAGCGCGTTCCAAAACAAATGCACTGGACTCTCTCATTCGTTGGTCACTCGCTCACAATAATCATAGACAGTTAGCCCCAGCCACTATTCAACGCATGAATTAACATGAATTTAAAGGTTATGGTGATGATAGTGGTGTTGTAGATGACGATGATGATGACGTCATTAATGATGATTGAATGAGAATGATATGAAACGTTTTGGTAACATGAGAAATAGCTTGAAAAACATGGTGACGATAATGATGATGATAATGATTATGATGATGATAATGATTATGATGATGATGATAATGATTCTGCTGATCATAATGATGATGATGAGGAGGATGGTGATAATGATGACGATAATGATAATGATGATAGTAATGATGATGATGCTGATGATGATAATGATGATGATGATGAGGATGATGACGATGATGATGATAATGTTGTTGACGATGGGGGTGATGATGATGAGGTTAATGATGATGATAATGATAATGATGATGATGAGGATGATGGTGTTAATGATACTGATCACGATGATGATAACGATTATGATGATGATGAAAATGATGATGATAATGTTAATGATGATGATGATGATGATGATGATGATGATGATGATGATGATGATGATGATGATGATGATGACAGAAGTGTTGTAAATCCATCTTCTGTCTATGTATGTCCTTAATCTGAATCAGATGACCAACACATTCAACATGATCATTTTCAGAGGCAACCATAAGTGCTGTAAAACCATATTATGTTTAAGTATTTCGATGAATATCATTAAATCTGAATGAGATGATCAACAAATCTGACCATAATTTAGACATGCAAGCATAGGTGCTGTAAATCCATATCATGTCTTCACATTAATATCAATTTCCTTAACCCAATTATTGTTGGCAGCGTCCCATTTTTGGGAAGCCCTATGTTTTGCCTTCCAATGAACGGACAAATGAATTGAAACAATTGTTTTTGGCAATAATGGGAAAAGTACAATATCTGCCCAATCGTTGTGCGAGTCATTTTATTCCAGAGTTATTTCCCTTTTCCAAGATGGCGGCTACCAGACAGCAAGGTGCAACTTTTTCAAACAGTAAACTTCCAAGGTACATGTATGTTAATTTTTCACACATTATCTATCTCAAGTAAATGGCCATAGGCATGATAGTTTATATTATTGTTATCTTCGTGATAAAGCGCTAAAACAATTTGTTTTTTTTATTGATGCCCTGTGTATGGGTATACCAATTACCGTTCCAAACTGTGACGTTGCCTACTTATGGGTAGGTTTTTTTCTTTCTTCTTTGTATTTAGTAAAAATAGAAAATATAACTTTTCAAAGCCATAGAACAATGTCTAGAGTCTTCACTGTGAAATGATTTATGGTTTGGTCATTTAAGCTGAGCAATGTTTCTGTGGGGTTGGCAGGTTCTAATTGATGCTTTCAATGACTAATAGCAACAAAGGTAGCGATGTGTAATCTGGTATGGTAATAGGTCTAAACATATTTATTCGATCTCTTTTTTTTCTCCCCAAACGTTTACAGTCAATGAAGACATCGAGATGGCGGATGATTCTGATTTTGAAGCTGCTGATACTTTCCTTGAACTTCCAAATGTTTGTGAATACACCGATTGCACAACAATGGTGGTGCAGACGGCATACGTGCATCAATCAACAATCTATCGAGGAATCAAATGAGAACAAGTATTTTCCGCATACCTATGAGCATACACCACATGACACTAGTAGCTGGTCAGATAAGACATCGGAGTCGGAGAATAGTCTGGAAAGATGAAACCATTCTACCCTTGCTTTAAAAAAATGTTAACAAACAAACATCATCGAAACAGATCTTGGCGAAAGGTTGATTTCTATGTAATGCAGGAATGGGTGTAACGTTTGGGTAAAAATAAAGTTGATTTCAGCCAGTTGACAATTTGTGCACTCTGTTTTGATGACAAACTGATGAATTAGTAAAATTACATGTAAAAATGGGATGCTGAGAATGTGAATGTAACGTTTTCAGAATAGAACTGAAGATTGTGATTGGCATAAACTAATCACTGGATACAATCCCCCCCCCTCCACCTCGGAAACGAATGTTCTGGGAGAACCAACTGGATGTTCACAACGAACTTATTTCTGAATTCATGACATTAAAACAATTTGACAACATTTTGAACAAGATTCACTTTTGTTGCATCATACATCTTGATAATGATCGCAATTTGACGAAAGCGGTCCCACTTGTTGCTGTCAATAAAACATTTTGAATTATTGGCCCACACAGCCAACATTTTAACGTTGTCAATGGTGCCGTATTACCGGCAGCATCCTCCAAAACAATTCATGCAAAACAAAGCAGTTCATCACGGTTTTAACATTTGGTGCATAAATAACCCCAAAGGAAGCCTCTTCTAGGCTTCGCAAGCGATTTAGCAAATTGTCTCACCTCTTGGGATGAAGAAAAAGTAAAACTGGGTAGTAAAGGCTGTGCCCCCAAAGGAAACAAGATTTCCAGGGACTATTCGTTTCGATGACATTGGACATTATATTTTAACGGATAAAACCGAGAGGAAATATGTGTTTCATCTGGCAAAAGGATTCCTTGCTCCAAGTGTCCAAATGCCCCACTCCATGAAGTTCTCTTTGCTGGATTTCACTACAGACCCCGATGTATTTATTCTGATGTGCCTATTGCTGGCAATACAATTTATATGTTCTTGAATTGTTTGAAAATATTCCACACTGTCTGTTACCCTACAACGAGTGATACAATCCAGTTAGTTTTCAAAGGCATTTCAACCTTTAAGTGCTGAAATTGATAGATTCATTGTGTGTTACATAAATATTTGTAGTAGTTAAAGCCATATCAGTTGTATTTTGTCCATTGTTATGAGTTTTAACTGCTTTGAAATGATTGTAATGAAAGAAAGATAACAACATCAGTATCCAGTAGTAGAGACACTCCGACCTATTGTGAAGATCGTCATATTTTTGGCACGCAATTTTGACCTTCCTTTACATCAAATTTTTCACAAAATTTAACAAAATGTTCGGTTCAGGTGCTTTGGCACCAACATCTACAACATATATCAAGGAAACCACAATTTGAAGACTTGCCCACTGTCTGGTTCATCTCATTCAAACGATCAACACATTCAACATGGCCATTTTGATAGGCAAACATAAGTGCTGTATATCCATTTTCTGTCTGTGCATTAATATCAATATTCTTAATCCCAATCAAATGATCAACACATTCAACATGGCCATTTTGACAGGCAAACATAAGTGCTGTTACTCCATTTCCCGTCTTTGTATTAACATCAATGTCTTTATTCTGAATCAGATAATCAATACATTTAACATGGCCATTTTGACTGGCAAACATAAGTGCTGTTAGTCCATTTTCTGTCTTTGTGTCAATATCAATGTCCTTAATCTGAATCAGATGATCAACACATTCAATATGGCCATTTTGACAGGCAATCATAAGTGTTGTATATCCATTTTTTGTCTTTGTATTAATATCAATGCCCTTAATCTTTATCAGATGATCAACACATTTAATATGACCACTTAAACAGGCATGCATAAGTGCTGTTACTCCATTTTCCGTCTTTGTATTAATATCAATGTCCTTCATCTGAATCAGATGATCAACACATTCAATATGACCATTTAAACAGGCATACATAAGTGCTGTTACCCCATCTTTTGTCTTTGTATTAATATCAATGTCCTTAATCTGTATCAGATGATCAACACATTCAATATGACCATGTAAACAGGCAGACATAAGTGCTGTTACTCCATATCCCGTCTTTGTATTAATATCAATGTCCCTAATCTGAATCAAACAATCAACACATTCAACATGGCCATCTTGACAGGCAAACATAAGTGCTGTTACCCCATCTTTTGTCTTTGTATTAATATCAATATCTGTAAACTCAATCAAATGATCAACACATTCAACATGGCCATTTTGACAGGCGAACATAAGTGCTGTTATTCCATTTCCTGTCTTTGTATTAATATCAATGTCCCGAAGCTCAATCAAATGATCTGCACATTCAACATGGCCATTTTGACAGGCAATCATAAGTGCTGTATATCCATTTTTTGTTTTTGTATTAATATCAATGTCCTTAATCTTAACCAGAAGATTAACACATTCATCACGTCCATTTTGGCAGGCAACCATAAGAGCTGTTCGTCCATTATCCGTTTTCGTATTAATATCAATGTCCTTAATCTTAATCAGATGATCAACACACTCAATATGACCATTTTGACAGGCAAACATAAGTGCGGTAAATCCATCTTTTCTCTTAGTATTAATATTAATGTCCTTAATCTGAAGGAGGTTATCAACACATTCAAAATGGCCATTTTGACAGGCAAGCATAAGTGCTGTAAATCCAATTCCGTCCTGTTTATCATAATCAATGTCCTTTACGGAAGCTAGATGTTTCACACACTCAACATGGCCATAGTAACAGGCAAACATAAGTGCTGTGCGTCCATCTCGCCTACAGGCATTCAAGTAGATATCTTTCTCCATGAGAAGAACATTCACACATTCAGCATGACCAAAAAAACAAGCAACCATGAGAGATGACATTCCATTCCGTGTCATGCCATTAATGTTAATTTGACTGTTTTGAAGAAGGCGCGATACACAACCAGCAAAGCCATGTGCACATGCAACATACAATGCATTCGTTCCGTCAACAGCTTGTTCATTAACATCCATCGAACCTTTTTCAAGCAGAATTCCAACGCAGTCATCATGGCCAAAACTGCTTGCATACGTCAATGCTGTCGCTCCTCCATTGCTTTGGGCAAATATAGCAATTCCTGATACTTCTAAAAGTTTCTTTACGACATTATTATGTCCAACAGCAGAAGCCAACATCAACGGTGTCATCCCATTGGGTTTCTCTTCTTTGTTAACAATATCCTCAATATTATCTTTCATATTGTCTATGCAAAACTGAGTGGAATCAGCATGTCCATGCAGTGAGGTCCATGACAAAGCAGTCATTCCCTTGGAATCACAAACGTTTATATCAATGCCAGCCTTTACAAGAACTTTTATACTATTCATGTGGTCCACCTCAACTGCATACATCAAAGCATTCCAACCGTTGTTGTCACACTCATTGATATCGATCCCTGGACTCTGAAGCAGACGTTTGATAACTTTGACCTTTCTGCTTAAACAGGCCAACATTAATGGTGTTGTGTTGTTGATATCTGTGTCATTTACAAGAGCTTTATTACTGGCAAGTAAACGATCCACACAAATAAAATGGCCTTCGTTACAAGCATGCATCAATGCTGTCCAGCCTGTGTTATCCTTTACGTTTATATCAGTATTGTTGTTGGTCAAAAAGCCATCGATAGTGTCAAAACGGTCGTTTATGCATGCAAACATCAATGCTGTTTGGCCATATTTGTCACTGGCATTGACGTCTATGCCATCAACCCGAAGAAGAGTATCTACAATGCTATCATGGCCCTGTTTAGTAGCCACCATTAACAATGTCTGGCCCTTGTCTCTGGCATTTACATCTACTAGATGTTCACATAACAGTGATGTCACCTCATGCCGAGGCATTATTTGGCAGTCAAGGAGAAACATTGTGTGTCCTCCAGGAAATATAACATCAGTCCTCGCACTATAATATGCTTCTGCAGGAATCTCTGGAAAATATTCAAAACATTTTACATGTTTAAAGCGCTGTGCAATCATGCCAGCTGTAAAACCTTCGTTGTTCCTTATTTCTGTGTTAGTCTCTTGCTCTTGAAGAAGACGTTTGATGCAACCTTTATAACCATGTTGACAGGCAAACATCAGAGCTGTCCATCCATTTCTATTTTTAGCATTCACCTCTAAACGTTCTAATTCTAGAAGACGAACCAAACAATGATAAGAACCATATTTACAGGCACACATGAGAGCCGTGTTGCCATAGACATCTGATACATTGAAATCTGCAGCATTACCTGTGACCTTGAGTATACAATCAACAGTATCAACGTTTTCACTAAACACTGCATACATTAATGCAGTCCTGCCTTTCTTATCTCTCATTGTGACAAAATCTTTATTAAATCTAAGAAAACATTCAACCCATTGTGTGTGTCCCATGGAACATGCTAACATTAAAGTGGTCATGCCATCAGCATCATGGGTGTTCATATTTATCTTAATACCAACAAGATACGCCAGACATTCAGGGTCTCCCTTTTCAGCAGCGTACATCAAAGCTGTCCACTCTTTGCTGTCCTTCTCACTTAGTTTCATGTGACGCCATATTCGTCTGACCAATTTCACATCGCCTTGTAGGCATGCCAGCATGAGGAGGTTAATGCCTTTGTTATCTCTTGATTCAATCTCCAAGTCCAAATGACAGAATAAATGACCAGGGGTGAATACATTTTTATTTATATAATCATGGTAGATAAAATTTCTTCCTTTGTTATCCTTGGCGTTAAGATCACTTTCACTCAATAATGTGGAATCGATGAAGCCACCTTTAGCCGCCAGTATAAGCGCAGTTTCTCCTTTGGAATTTTTGGCATTCAAGTCAATGTCAGAGACTTTCAGGAGACAGTCTACGCATTTACCTTTCTCAAGTTTAATAGCAATCATTAATGCAGTTTCCTGGTTGTAATTCTTCAAGTTCACATCGATATTCCTGGACTGAAGAAGAAGATCTAAACTCCAGGCGTCATCAGCTTTGCATGCAAGCATTAAAGCTGAGTTACCGTCTTCATCGCAAGCATTGATTTCAGTGTTTTCCTGCTCGATAAGAAGACTTACACATTTAACACAGCACCTCGAACAGGCTATCATCAATGGCGTCCTGCCACTCATACTCTTTGCATTGACATCAGTATTCTTTGATTTGATAAGGTGATGTACACATTTATCATGATCTTCATGACATGCGACATGGAGTGCTGTGTAATTATGTTCCATTCTTGCATTTATGTCAATATCGTTTGATTTGACAAGAATGTCTACACAGTCACAATGGCCTCTTAGACATGCAAACATCAATGCTGTCCCACCACCTTTCGCCTTTGAATTGATATCAGTGTTGTTCAACGTGATAATATTATGTACACATTTGTCATTGCCTTCTAAACATGCAAATATCAATGCCGTCATACCATCCTCCGTCTTTGCATTGATGTCAGTGTTCTCTAACTTGATAATAATATCTACACATTTATCATGACCATTCTGACATGCCCACATCAGTGCCGTCTTACCATATTTCGTCTTTGCATTGATATCAGTGTTATCCAACTTGATAATAATATCTACACATTTATCATGACCATTCTGACATGCCAACATCAATGCCGTGAAACCATTGTTTGTCTTTGCATTGATATCAGTGTTCTCCAACTTGATAATAATATCTACACATTTATCATGACCATTCTGACATGCCAACATCAATGCCGTCCTTCCATCTTCCGTCTTTGCATTGATATCAGTGTTCTCCAACTTCATAATAATATCTACACACTTATCATGACCATTCTGACATGCGAACATCAATGCCGTTCCACCATCTTCCGTCTTTGCATTGATATCAGTGTTCTTCAACTTGATAATAATGTCTACACATTTGTCATGACTATTCTCACATGCCAACATAAGTGCAGTCACACCAACTTCCGTCTTTGCATTGATATCAGTGTTCTCCAACTTGATAATAATATCTTCACATTTATCATGACCATTCTCACATGCGAACATCAATGCCGTCACACCATCTTCCGTCTTTGCATTGATATCAGTGTTCTCCAACTTGGTAAGTATATCTACAGATTTATCATGACCATTCTGACATGCCAACATGAATGCCGTCCTTCCATCTTCTGACTTTGCATTGATATTAATGTTCTCCAACTTGGTAAGTATATCTACACATTTATCATGACCATAACCACATGCCAACATCAATGCCGTCACACCACCTTCTGTCTTTGCATTGATATCGATGTTCCGCGACTGTGTAAGAAGTTCTACACGTTTATCATCACCATCCTGACATGCATGCATCAGATCAAACCATACTGAAGCGTTGTTTCCCATGTTGGCGGAAAGATAGAAATTCTGTCCTTATTTGCCAAAATAGGCCAAGACCAAAACTCTAGATCTACTTCATTGTTTAGACCACTTTTCAAATTAAGATTCCACCACATATGTTGCAATCAGTCTGAAATCCAACAAGCATCTGCAAGGCACCAATCAGGCATGACTGAAATGAAAATACCAATACAATATTAGTGTATTAAAGGTAACGATTCAGATATGGCTATGTATAGAACATCTCCCCGCAATGATGCAGGCTCTAGAGACTTTACATCCCATATCCCTTTTCATAATGACCCTTATCTCAAATAGAGCTGCGAATCAGGGAGTATTTTTTAAGATAGAGAAATACAATTTTCTTTCCGGCACCATAATACTGTACATAATTCATGTAATTTGATTCAGAATTTTTTTTTGTTTTCAACAAAAGATCTGCTCAACATACTTGTTGTATTTGAAACAAAGTATTATTACTGAAAGCTGAGAATGCATCATACCTTCTGCGGCTGATGCCTGCTGAAAAAGAATATTGTTATTATGAAGATTACTAAGGTTTTGTGTGATTTTGCATTCCTTTGACAGATCCATTCAGTCAGTGTGTACCGGTACAGCTATCCTCTCTTAGATGATCATGCCACATAGGCCATTACCGATAATTTAACAGATAAATGCTGTTTCTACTTGACGTTTGGTCAGTTAACAGTGATAAAGACATGGCTTGCATGGTTGTATCATGCACATATTAGAGGACAATATTTTAACATTGCCATCACAGATTTGTGGATCAGCCTTTTCATACTGATTACTATATGAATGAATGTTGTACATGATTCCTATTCAACAGTCGTCCAGTGGATGAGCGTTTTTTCTTCATGGACAAGAGGATTTATCCCTACTACCTGGCAATGCTGCTCTACAGCTGACGCTAGGTTTTTTCTCAGTCTTCCCTCCGGGACATTGAAGGCTTTATCTGTTTTTTTAGTTTCCTAGTACAGTAGTTGCCATCTTTGAAAACATTAAGTGAGAAATCTCTCTTCTAATGACAGATTTACAGTGATTGCTATAAACTCTCATGCTCTTTCAGATATAAAAGTACCAACTTGTCTGATATCCATGATACTGCTTGATTAAAATCACCATAGACATGTTAACTTCCAAAGTCTTTGAATGTTTGTGTAGAGATGATTGACATGTCTGATTATTTATAAGAATGGCATAACTGATAATGACTGTTGCATCTGTGGCAGCTACTGTATTCTATGAAACTTTGTTTTCCTTAGACTTCTTTACAAGGCAATGGATTTGAGGTGTCTGTACACATTAGAGTTTTTGGTGATCGTAGACAGCATAGTCATTGAATTGGTAGCAACAACGACCTTACAAGGTTAGCTGAGGATAGGTATGAGTGGAGGAACATGATTGCCAATGTCTGTTTTAGATAAGGTACCTAAAGAAGAAGTCATTGAATTAATGATGAAACTCTTCACGTATGAGATACAAGAGGAATAAGCCTTTTTTCCCACCTAATCTTATTCAGGCTTAAATGTGTGGATTACATATTTATTTTGTACAAGAAAAGGAATATTCTAAGTGATTAAGAGAGAGAGAGAGAGACAGAGACAGACAGACAGACAGACACACACACACACACACACACATAGGACAAGTGTCTCATGTGTGAAAAAGTACACAATATTTGGAAGAATTTTCATTTTTCATCAATGACTGTCAAAGGATTACCAAAATCAGTGGAGTGCCCAAGTATACTTGACTGCACTGTCAGTCAGAGTCAAGCAGCATGTCAGGCAAGGGCAGAAGGTCATGAAATGATTTGGCCTCAGAATTACAAAAGCTGGGGGGAGGGAGCAATTATCCCATTCTTCTTTTCCTTTACTTTTTGAAAGGTCTATGTGTGCAGTTATAAGACAAGAACAATGATTTAATCGCATATCTCAAGTAACTTTTCCTTGATTCTGACTCTAAGTGATAACAATGAATTGCACCCTGCCATATTTTTTTTTATTGTTCATTGTTTTTATTTTCTTTTGGATTTTTAGAATATATATAATATATAAGATTACTTGTATTTGTTTTGTCTACTCATGGATCAGATCTTAATGCTTTTATTGCTTAAACCAAAATTTTTTTCTGTTGCAAAAAGGAATAACCAAGCCAATGTTAATTGTTTTGAAAAAATACTATTTTTTTCTGTTTCATTCTAAAATCATCTTATGAAGCATTTGCCAAATTGCTAGTTGAGGCATCATGGCTTTCGCCCCAGGGTTTTGTTTTTTTTTGTTTTGTTTTGTTTTGTTTTTTTTTTAAATTAAGTTTCATATTTTGGCTATCAAAAATGACTCAGATCCTATTTTTTCCCGGAGTGACCATTGCTACTAGTTAGATATGTAATATTCTAGCCACATCAAACATCTCATCACCAAACTGAGTAAAGACATTTTTCTTTCTTTGAAGCAGACCTTGTTTTATTACCCTAAACTTTGTATTCTTGACCATTCAGATGATTCAGTGTCTTCAATTTTAAGTTAAAATCATTCAGTTGAATTATATTCTTATTCCTCATGTTCTGTTCCAGAGTGCATGTGTGAGAGGAGGATTTTTCAGTGGATTTTTTTTCTTCTATTTTTATTGTTGTAAGAATAATGTAGTATGTTACATCTAACATGTATTGTGAATAGATTGTAGATTATTTTGTGACCTGTTAATGTCAGTGGGGTGGAGGAGATGAGGATACAGAATATTTTGTGTGTATTAAGTCAGGATGAGAAGACTGCTTATGTACCTTTGTATTAGTTTCTGTTTTATTTATGTTCTCACCCCATAATTGTTATAATAAATCGAAAATACTGTCATTGGTGTCATTTTCAATCAACATTCCTTTCTAACTTTACCATAATATATGCTTACTTACATGCTTTATTCCTCTCCTTGGTGCATTTCTAAAGGTTGTTATTCTCTTTTGTTGCATTCTTTTCGATTCAGACCAATGAGTATTGATTACAAAAAAAAAAGTTGTTAACTTTACTATCAGCAACCTCCTACAAGGCTATTGGGTTTTTTTTTTTGTAGAGTGGTAAAAAGATACATTATGATTAATTAAGCAAAACTAGAAATTATGTTTTCCTATAAGCTGCTTCTCATATGTATTAGTCAGGTTTATTAATTTTTTGTTCATATTTTATGATGTAATTAATACGATAGAAACAGATAATGTATAAAGACAGCAATAATTATTTTTTAAAAATTTAGTTGTCCCATAGAGTGTTTGTGTATTCATTTTCCCCCTACAGGCATTCTCTTAAAACTCATACAATGGATTACTCACATTCATTGTCTAATGGTATTTAGTTAAAATGTTTTTTGATCCCATGTAGAGATCGTTCATCAGTGATTGTTTCTAGTGTTTGTTAATTTGTTTGGATATTTCTTTCACTTTTATCCTTTCAGTTTTAACTGTAGTGTACGTGTACCCTCCATGACATGAATGGTCTTTATGTATGAACAAGTGATCTGGAACCCTATCAAGTTTGTTTCCTTTTGCAGCGTGGGAAAATAATACTATTAGTTTACAGCTTATATATCCATATTCGCCCCACAATGTTTATGTGTGTAGCTTAGTTTTGTGATCGATTTATATATATATACATGTATGTTTAATATTACCATGTTATAATATGTGTGTGTATAGTATAATTTGACTTGATCATGAGACCTTTAATATTCTTTGCATTTTTTACCTCACTGGAAGATGCTGTGCATTTCTGTGATTACATAGAATAATCGTGTGTTGTGTGGAAACCATCAGTCATATAGCCATGCCACCAGACTCTACTTTTTCATTATGTTCTGCTCAATTTTCATTTCACATTGAAACATCTGTTTTTCGTTGGGTTCTTTTTCATGTTTTAATTTTATTTTTTGTTATGAAAGGACTACATTTTATATTCAGCTTTAATGCAATATACAAGAAGCTCTCATATCATAATTTTTAAGGAGGATGTATTTTGTGTTTTTTGCTTTTGTTTTTGTTTTTCTTCTTGTTGATTGTTTCAACTTTAGTCTCCCTCTTGGTTGTTGTTCTTTTTGGGGTTGTTTGTTGTATTTTTATTTTGAAATTTGATCTTAAATTCCAACTTTTTAAAAAATATATTAAAGGAGTATGAGTTTTGATACTGTGAGATATTAAAGAGTTGTTTTTTCATCCCATGTGTTGAAAGAATCTCAACTGGGGATCCCTAATGTTCAAGTCTTCAGATCTCCGTTAAATTCACACTTTTCAATTTTTTAAACGTTTCTTCTTCTCAGACTCTTCTTTACTATGATGTCTAATTGAAGATGTGTATTTCTTATCACTGGCTTTTTAAAACAAGTAATTCTTGCACTTTGATATTATGAACGTTCATGTATTGATTTAGATCTGAAAGGTCTGGTTTAACATCTCCCCCAACGAATGGCCATGTCTATATTTTGATAGAGAGCACAAGCTCGTATGAATTAAATATATACAAATTATTCTCTGCCTATCCGTATCATCTCAACACCAGCGTAAAAGTGACATCTTTATGTTTGTGAAAGTTTGCTAGTGCATAGATTTTCATTCCAGTATTTTACTTGTCTTGAAAGCATTGCAATACATGTACATTCCATCCTATATCATCATTGAATATGTCATGTGAGCTGTGAGATAAGTTGCCCTGAATTTGATTATGGCTGAATCATGGCTATGTTTTTTTTGTCTTTTCTTTATTTATCTTTTGATCCTTTGAGAGTGTTTGCTAAAATAGTTTTGCAAAGAGTTAAGTGAAAGTTGAGTGGTTGTGCCAAACAAGTGTTATGATAACTGCTCTGTTTGGTTTCATAATTTAAGAATAACTAACTTCAAGCAAATGTACATTTGGTAAGACAGAAGTAACGAACTGCAACAACTTTTGGTACAAATCATACCATCACAAAATATGCATCATATACCTTTTTGACAGATCTAATGATAAGTATGTGTCTTTGTTCAAAAGGATGCTTTTGTTTTTCCAAATGCCAAATAATATATTCTCAAGCATTCAGTTTTACCTTGAGGCTGAAGTTAAGCTGTACTTTCAGGAGAATAATACTCGTGACTATAATGTTGAAAAATCTGCTGTCGCAAATTGAGATTTAGATCTGATTTTAAGTTGTTTGGTTGATCTTGGTTATGAACTTGAAGATTTAAGTTGACTCTTCTCTGGGTTTTTTTCTATCTAGTTTTCCATTGTTGTAATCCCACCACAGATTGGGCCCACTGCTTCTCATATAATGCATTATGGTGCAAGAAGCATTTTCTGAGCTCATTCGGAAAATATTTCAAGTGATATCTCAACTAAATGAAGTCTTGAAATTGAAGTCCCTTTACTTAAGGTTGTGTCTGAACATTAAGAGATGAGGATTGATTGTATCACTTGTGTTTGTCATGAAAGATGTTGGTACCTAGGTAACTTAGCATAGGTATGTGAGAAGTGCTAAAGAATGAGGCAAGCAATATATTAGATAGGTAGAATGTTAGATAACCAGCCCTGGTTAACAGAAAGTGCATGAGAAACAGAAAGTGCATGAGAGGAAAGGCATAAAACATGCTGAGTCAGGTGACTCCTTGTGACTACATTTATTTATTTTGTTAG
>JAOWAZ010533883.1:0-10282 GCA_028565935.1 Goniobranchus fidelis
TCACACATCTGCCCAATATATTGCAAACAAATAGTATCTTCAGAATGACACGTATGTCTATACACGTAAAATAACAAAAAAAGTAAAACATGGCATCTTGCATTTACATGCAAAATTTTAAAACATTAAAAAAATAAACCTTTTGAGCCTTTGAAATTTGATCCAGTTTTTGCCCTTTGCTTATTTCCATCAGCCAAAGTGTATTTTCTTCAATGAACCTGTAAATATCGTAGAACGTTTTGTTGTTGTTGTTTTTTTCTCGCCTTATTGTATGGTTTGGAGTCTCCTCTATCAGAATCTGCTTGATGTACTTCGGTCACACTTGAGGGTTTTGAGAAATTTATGATGGCGTCCATGATGACTGCCGTTTAGTATAACCAGTTATAGCTTCATTCATAATCCTCATGTGATGAAAGTTGAGACGTCTAGGTACAGGTATTCATTGTCAAGGAATCCATTATAACCCATGATTCAAACAACAGATGATTGCATCATCGAAAAAATTCAAGATGGCCGCTAAATGCGTCTCGAATCGAGTAGTTAACAATGGATTTTTTTACTTTCTTGTTGATACGAATTTTGTGTCTCTCTAGGTTATACAATCAGGCAAGTAAATAATTTACTAAGATATTTTCAGTTTCACTGTGACGATCCGATTTGGCTGCCATGTCATTTGACGTCTAGAAAAGCTAAAATGCCTGCCAAATTAATTTAATTAAAAAAGAAAACAAAACAGGAAAGCAATTTCAAAATATCTCAGATATAAATGCTGGATTATTTGTCGAATTAAGTGCAATGTTTATATGACGGTATTTAACGGTTCTTTGCATCTGGTTAACCTGCAATAGTCGTTAGAGGCTCAAGCTCAGGGCAACAGTAACATTTATTCTCATACATACATATTACAGCAGAATCATACAAGCAAGGAAATACTGACATGAAATCATTAAGGCCAAAGCTAGTCAAAATGGTTCATTTGTTCAATAGCCTTATAGATCATTCAATCACTGAGGGAAATAACTAAAACCAACATGTTTATCTGAAGAGACCACCGTATTCAAGTCCATCAGAATGTGCACAATGTGAAAGTACGCGTTCATTGGACCATCATACCAGATTACACAGCAAGCCTGCAATTCTTCAGCATGAATCGTAAATAAATTCAACCTTGACTTAAAAATAGACAAAGAACAAAGAACCTTAACATCTGACATGGCCCGGGAGGAAATTCCAAAAACAGGGTGCGAAAAATAGAAAAGACTGTTCGCCAATTTTGCGTGAGATCTTTGGTAGAAGTAAAGTGGTTTTGTCGTTGCTGGATCGCAAATTACTTGTGGGGACATAAATTGTTAACAGATCTCTGATGTACACGAGACATCAAGTGTTCAGGCTTTTTATACAATTGTGCATATTTTATATACAATTCTCTTCTCGATAGGTAACCAATGTAGTTGTAAAAGGAGTGGTGTTGCCGAATCATATTTTTTTCTGTTTAAGGATCAATCGGGCTGCATTGCTTTGGACAACCTGCAAGCTTTTCAGTTTATCTTTGGGGATATGAGCCAACAAAGAATTGCAATAATGTAGTTTTGATAAAACCAGGGAGTTGACTAACAGTTCAGCAATCTTGGTTGTGATAAGGTGACGAATTTTGCTTATTTTTCTTACCTCAATAAACATACATCTTATAAGGTGGTTAACCTGACGAGACATTGACAAATAGAAATCCAAAAAGACATTTAAGTTTTTGACATGGGATGCAAAATCCACCTTATTGTCACCCAATGTGATAAATGTTGAGCTTACATTTTTTTAAAACATCATCCCTTCCACACCCTAACACCTGCGTCTTATCATCGTTCAACATCAATCTGTTCTCATTCATCCATCGCTTGATTTCCAGAAAGCAGTTTTCAATTCTAACAACCAAGTTCTGAAAATGTCAACAGGAATAGAGCTGTAAATCTGAGATTCATCAGCATAGAAATGATAACTTAGGTTGAATCTTGGGATGACTTTTGAAAGGGTTTGCATGTAAAGTGCAAACAGAGCAGGTCAAAGGACAGAGCCTTAGAGTACTCCAAAATTCAATGGGTATTCGGCAGACTTCACACCATCAACCACAATTTACTGTCGACGTCCCATTAAATACGACCTGAACCACTTGAGTGCCTTGCCCTTAATTCCAAGGGTTTTATCAAGGCGTGTCAACAGAATATTGTGGTCAATGGTGTCAAATGCAGCCGACAAGTCCAATAGACATAAGATGTTAATTTCATTTGACATGCCGTTTACAATGAGATCGTTGAACACTTTCAGGAGAGCAGTTTCTGTGCTATTACTATTACTAAAAAAAAAGTCTCGACTTCGTAGGGTTGCTCTTACAGCAATGCAGGATAGAAAGAACAGAAGAAGAGGGTATTTTCGCTAGAGAAGGGGTCCTGCAATTAGAAATTGTAATGATGTTGTCTCTCCGAATGTTTTTGTTTGTTTTAGTTAGTTGTGTTTGTTTTTTTCCAATATTTTTTTCTAGACAAAATCAAATACAAGGTTTAAAGTTCATGGAATTTTCAAGATTTTGGGGGGAAAATCAGATTCAAAATTTCAAACAGCTCCTTGAAAATAAGGAGGCCGCGGGAACACTGTGTACAATACAATGGAGGCCTCTCCAAGCCTTCTGACATTCACAGCGGAAGCGGAGTTAAACAAGGCTGTGTCCAACCCTCTTTAGAATTTTCTTCACACTTGTGTTAAGACATGCCTTCGATACGAAAGGGGGAATTTATCTCCGTAGCAGGTCTCATGGCAAGCTATTCAACCTTGCTCTCATACAAGAAAAGACGCAAGTTAGCAGGACCATCATTAAGGACATGCGTTTTGCGGACAATGCTGCAGTGGCAACTCATGATCAGGGGGAACTGCAGTCTTTAAAAGTCTGTAGAGACTTTGGACTGACCATCAGCCTTAAGACCAACGTCCTTGGCCAAGAAACCCCATCACCTCCATTCATAACCATTGACAACTAGGTCGGAGGTTGTCCATCAGTTTAGCTTCTTTGGATCTAGGATCACTGACAATCTTTCTCTCAACAATGAGATTGACAGGAGAATTGAAAAAGCCATTACAACATTGGCTAGACTCACAAAACGAGTGTGGACAAATGCTAAGCTGTTGGTGAAGACAAAGATGGCTGTGTAAGGTCACAGGATCACATCCCGGTGTGGGCATTATGATTTAACCCTTGGGCAAGGTTATTTAACAAAAATTGCCTCCCTTTCGCTGCACTGAGATTAAGGCGGACACTAAGTTTCAGGTTAAAAACCAAAAGATAAACTTCCCTTGGGGGTTGAATAGAGTGGTATTTTTTTTATTATTAATTTTTTTGCCAACTGCATCTTGATGATTCATATGGGATGCAGAAAGTGGCGTACGGTACATGATCCCACAGAGTCAAATGTACATGAACACAAGGATCATGTACATTTGACTCTGTGAGATCCTCTCCTCTGAAAATTCTTACCCATTTTCCACCTGCACTATCAGAAATACCCATTGCCATAAACATTCTTCATTCTTCTTTGGATATTTGCAGCCAAGCATCCAACAGCTGTGAGAAATTGGTTAACAGACTGCTGTTTGACAAGAAACTAACTCACAAATGCTGTCACACAAATTTGCTGCTGTATCTGTTGTATCTGAGTAAAGACAATTGGTGTGAGTGTAGGGGGCCTACATGTGTGGTATTTTAAGTTTATGCAAAGAAACTGTTTTGAGTTAAGGGCAAATGGAACTCATTTACAAGGTACCGTAAGCCAAAACTCACTCTGAGTTATTGAATAACAAAACAAAAATTGTTTACAATTCAAACCTGTTCTTTCATCAGACATGAAAAATCATCAAAATTGTCATGTTATTGAAAATAATCTTGTAAACAAATAAGAAAAAAAAAACAAAAACAAAAACAAAAAAAAGCAAAAAAAAAGCTCACAATTGAAACGCTGGCCCGTCTTAATTCCCTGTTTTCCTCTTGGAGAGATTTGCATTTCAGTTTATAGGTTTCTAGTTCAACCCTGAGAACACGATTCTCCTGCTGAAGTGATTCGATTCGTTTGTGCAATTGATCACTCTGCGCAGGAGATGGTGACTTCAAGCTGAAAGTTGGACCTCCATCTATAGAACTTGTGTCACTCTCTAATTCACTTGCACTGTCTGCCATTCTCAAATCTGTTGAATTTGTAATAGAAATTTCTGTAATAAATAAGCCCTAATAATATTAACAACAACAACAACAATAACAACAACAACAATAATAATAATAATAATAATAATAATAATAATCTATTTTAAATTGAGCTAAGCCCAAAAATGCGCACAGGATACTTGGGTATAACCACACTACCTAGAAACATTGAAATTTGGCATAAGGTCGAAAAAATCCTGCATTTTTGCATGGGACCAATACTGTAATGAAACAATATTTTGTTTGCAATTAAAAAACAGGTATTTTTAGAGTCGTAAGCACATGAACCAGAAAGTAGACCCAAGCTTTCCTGGGTCACATCCCAAAGGGCATAGTCCTAGGCCTACTCTTCAGTAATGAAGTCAAAATTATGATAGGCCTACAAGAAGGGGCTAGAAATTTAAGTAGGCCCTATTTAACAATCTCTACAGTGGCTCAGACTTCAAGTGAATAATAAGAACAGCTTACGTTTAGCCTGGGTGAAAAAACAACAAACAAACAAAAACAACCAAAAATCCTACAACAAAACAAAAGAAAACAAAACACAAAAACACAACCAAACACCCCCCATACAGACATACAAACAAACCAACCAATAACAACAAAAAAACAACAACAAAACCCAACCCAAAACAAAACAAAACAAAAACTTTATGCTGTGCAACAGCAATTGTAATAGATCTAGTTCTCCGTTTTACTTTATTTCTTCACCTTCTACTACCTAGGTTGATCATCAGAGTTTTGTTGTTGTGAGCAATTAGTCTTAATGAGATCTGGTCTATACCTAGATCTGGATCTAGATCGAATCTTGAACGCGGGCATTAATAATAATAATAAAAGATAGAATTTATATCGCGCTCTACATCGTTTCTAACAAGCTCTAAGCGCTTTACAATATATTGACATAATACAATGGCAGATACACAGAGATTCTAATAAAATTGATTCACAATTCATCAATGATACAAATTACAGTTTCAAATTCATAAAAAGGTGAACCTAATACACCGTAAACAGTAAGTTATGACGTAAAGAGACAAAATTTCAACCTTGACTTAAAAATAGACAAAGAACCTGAACATCTGACATGGCTCGGGAGGGAATTCCAAAAACGGGGTGCCGAAAATAGAAAAGACTGTTCACCTATTTTGCGTGAGATATTTGGTGGAAGTAAAGTGGTTTTGTCGTTGCTGGATTACAAACACCCTGTGGGGACATAGATTGTTAACAGATCTCTGTTGTATGTTGTACATAGGACATCCAGTGATCATGGCTTTGTATACAATTGTGCATATCTTATATACAATTCTCTTCTCGACAGGTAGCCAATGTAGTTGTAAAAGGAGTGGTGTTAACAAATCATATGTTTTCTTTTTAAGAATCAATCGGGCTGCATTGTTTTGGACGACCTGCAAGCTTTTAAATTTATCTTTGGGGATATGTTTATCTTTAAGAGCTCTACACCAAAGTTGTGGAGTGCCCTGCCACCGTCTGTCCAAGAATTAAACAAGAGCTCAATATTAAAGAGAAAACTGAAAACCTATTTATTACCTTAGCAGCCTATGACCCAAAGGCACTCAGCACTATGAGCATGGATTTCTGTGGGGACCAGTGCTTTACAAATCTTCATTCATTCATTCATTCATATTATTCTACAAGCCATCTGTGACACTTTGACTTATAGTCTCCCATGCCCTTGACAGTTGATCCTGAGAACTTAAACTCATCCACCCTCTGTACCTTCTTTCTTTGCAAAGTAGCTGTTCCTCAATTCTCTTTCTGTTCTCCATTTTACTTCTACTGACCTTCATTTCTCTCTTTTGTAGTGCATTTCGCAATATTCCAAATTCACCTCAGTCTCCTTCTTGGACTCATCCGCAAACATTGACCTTCCTGCATAATTTCATCTGTAAAAATGCCTATTACCTATGTGAACAAAAGAGGGCTGAGATCGAATTATTGGTAACTCAAACTTCTCTTCATACATACAACTATCAGTCCTACTGTGCATCTAATTGTTTTGTCAAAATGCCTTCATAAATTTTACTTCTCAACTCCTACAGGTAAGAGATGATACTGCACCAATACAAAGCACAACAGTTACCATTAATCTGATTATCACTGATCTAAATGATAATGACCCAAGCTTCACAGGATTACCCTACATTATTGATGTGGATGAAGATGACACGCCTAGTAGCACAGTTCTTCTTACTGCTGTAGCAAGTGGCAATGATGGTCCTACTGATCTTGTGACTTACTCTCTGTCTGATACTACGTACTTTGATATAGCATCAGGTAAATATAGTAAATTTGCATTTCAAAATGTGTACACACAGTGGTAAATACATTGACCATCACACGATATATACATTTTTCTGCTTCTTCAAATATCAGCTGCCTTCGATACTTTAGACCACTAAAGTTTATGACATGTTTTTTTATCCTTACTTAACAGTTACCATCTTTTATCTTGGGTGTTTTATTATTCTCTTGCAAATACTCAGCAGTAACAGCCCACTGTTTTTACTTCCAGATACTGGGGACATAACACTGAAAGCCAATGCCCCTGACTTTGAGACAGTTGGTCCAAGCACAACAGTTGATGTCTGTGCAGATGATACCTTGGCCGTTGTCAGGCAACATTGTGAAACCATTACAATCAATATAGCAGATGTGAATGACAATGTGTGAGTAGGGATATCAGTTATCCTATTTTATTTTGTGTTTTGGATTTAGCTGGATTCCTGTGGGTAAGATTTTGGTATATGATTTGCTATTACAATAAATGAGAGACATAATACATCGTAGAAGGTAAAAAAGAAAAGTAGCTTTATGCTGTTGGACCTGTCACTAAAGATCACAGAGAAAAATATGTGTTATTGACATGAGGCTACTGTGGGGAGGCATTGAGGCATGGACACTTATAATCTTGAGCATAAAAAAAGCAGAAGCTGTGTTTTTTAGACTGAACTTAAACAGCATGCTCATGTAAGGGATAGATGAACAAACTCCATCACTTCTCCATCACTTGGGGTTTTATGTTTGGGTTTTGGGGTTTTTTTTATTTGGAAGGTTTGGTTTGTTTGTTGGGTTTTTTTTTTACCTTTTCTGTCATGACTGCAGATAAATTCTTAAATACATTTTTTTCCAACCACTGCATTTACTCATTATGATTAGGGTACAATCAAGTCATCCTATCTAGGTACGGCTTCTTATCGTACAATGAGATGAACATTATGAAAGAGTTTCACTTCACCATTTGGTAAAGTCTGTGGCTATTGTATTTAGTGTCCTTTCCCTTTTCTGAAATCTCTTTCTTCACAATTTTGTAGCAGGTCATCTAGCCAAGCTAAAAGCCTGGTGCTGCCTGTCAACAGATTACCTCTTGTGGCAGGTTAAATATTAATAAGTATTATTTTCGTAAATTTCCTTATTTGGATGATAAAGTTGTCTAATCTTATCTATTTTCAATTGGAGAAGGAACAGGAAGATTTTGGAAGCAGGTTTTGGGAAAGCAACTGTTATGAGTAAGTTAAATGGCTATTTTGTTTTGGAAATGACTGATAGTGGTTGATGATTGTGGCTATGTTGGACAGGGTCACATTATGGACTAATTGAATATCTATGGGAAAAACACAAGGGTGTCATGGAGCATTGGTCATCAGTATAAGTCACCACTGTGAGCAAGGGACAGGTAGGGCAAGTTTAACCATATTGCCATGTCCATTATTCTTATTTGATAGGTCTCACCTTGTTCAAGGAACAACGAAATCAAAGTAATCTGCAGCAAGATTTAACAATTAAGTAGACGTCACAAAAATATATTCTCTTCCCCAACAACGACGAACAGTCTTTCTGTGCAGCAGTATATGCTAGCTTATGCAAATACAGGGGCTTTGGTAGCTCATTGGTAGCATTATGCTGCACTTGATGAGTTTCAAGCGACACCTACCTTTGAGAGGATTATGAAAGTATGACTCATTGACACAGTCTGACTTTTAACCTCATGTCATCAGTATTGTTTCTTTAACTAGCTACATTTTGGGTACCTCATTTAAATCCTATATGAATAAATACCTGCCTATAGGCAACAAAAGATCTTGAATGACTGTCAGTACAAAATGCTTAACAGGATGCTCTACCATGTGGTTCCTGCAAGTTAATAAGGCCACCATGGGGTTAAATGACTGAATAAGTATCTGCCTATAGGCAGCAAAAGATCTTGAATGACTGTCAGTACAAAATGCTAAACAGGATGCTCTACTGTGTGGTTCCAACATGTTGATAAGGCTACCATGGGCATAAATGACATAGGGGGCCTATCGATGGTGAGCATGCTGATCTTTTGGGAATATTCAGACTTTAAGCTTCATTCTAAGCATACATAGGCTTACATAATACATGGTGTTCAGACATATGTTGAACATTTCCAGGAAGGCAAAGATGTCAAACAATCAAGTTTTGCAACAGATTGGTAGAGTAAGACAACTTTTGATAAACATCCTAAGAAGACAGTGTAGGTTCTTATGACATTTTGGAGATGAATGATCCAGAGAAATTGGTGAGATCTGGGTCTATTGAAGAGACAAGAGCCTGCAGGAGATACAAGATTACATATACAACCTCACTAGAACAGGCCATATCAAACTGATGATTTTTCTGGAAAGCAGATTTTTCAAGGAATGCAGACAACAGGGATATGTGGAGAGCAATGATTGGCAACATGCATGCCAGCTCAAGTCACAGTTGATGATGATGAACCCCATCCAACCCACTCCTTTGCTGTAGAAAGTACATTGTGAGATCTCAATGATGAGTATATTTTTACCCATCATATTATCATCACCACTGCATTATCCAATGGACTTCTTTTCAAATGGATTGGAAGAAATAAAATCAAATGGTGAAATCACTAACCCTCTAAAGCAAAAACAGTGGTGTGCTACTGTTGAATATATTACAGGAGAATTTAAAATAAAAGAATTAAGACTATTCAACTATGAAGACAGGACAATAGACGTGACGTTTCAGGTCTTATCTGTTCTCTCCCAGCCCACTCCCCCACCCCTTACTATTCATAAATAAATGTGATCTTTTTATCTGTTTGTTTCTTCATGGTGTCTGACGAAGGGTAAGACCCGAAACGTAACGTCTACTGTCCTGTCTTCATAGTTGAGTATTCTTAATTCTTGTATTTTAAATAACCCTGTAAAGCTTAGACCTTGTTATTTCATTTGGTACTGAGTAGACTTTTACACCATGTTTGTCCCCAGACCTGAATTCAATCCTGCTGTTTACAATGCTCAGGAGGCTGAAAGTGCAAGCGTTGGAACTTCTGTTGGTCAAGTTACAGCCACTGACGCTGATACAAGTGGTGCATTCAACTCAGTCTCCTATTCTATCACTAGTGGTGATAGTGGAGGTCATTGGAGGTAGGATTAGTAATCTCATTTTGTAATCTTTTATTTGTTGGATGTTGTTTGTTTTAGATAAAGCATCCTGTTTATACAAACAGTTACAAATGTTGTTTTAGGCCATTTGGCTGAATTTTAAGGTGTTTAGGTGATGTAACTTTCTTATTATTTTTCTTCCTCTCTTCCTCCCCCTTCTCTGTCTCATCTGCCACGTTCACCTCCTCCTCCTCTTCTTCCTCACCTGCCACTTTCTCCTCTTCTCCTCCTAGTTGTCATCATTGCCTTCATCCTCTTCCTCCTCCTCTTCTTTCTTATCCACCTCTTTCTCCTCCTCCTTGTCCTCCTCCTCCTCCTCTCTCCTCCTCCTGCTCCTAATCCTCCTCTTCTTCTTCTTCTTTGCTCCTCCCTCTCCTCCTGCTCCTTCTCTCTCTCCTCCTCCTCCTTACTCCTCTTTCACTTCCTCTTTTTCTCCTCCTTCTTTATCTACTCATTCTTCTTTGTCTTCCTCTTTTTATTCCTTTATTCCTCCTTCTTCTCCTCCTCTTCTTTTTCTTTTTCTTCTTCTTCTTCTTCTTCTTCTTCTTCTTCTTCTTCTTCTTCTTCTTCTTCTTCTTCTTCTTCTTCT
>JAOWAZ010533993.1:0-10281 GCA_028565935.1 Goniobranchus fidelis
CCCCCCACCGTCGGACAAACCTTAAACTGTTAACTACAAAGCCGGCGTCTCACTCTATTGCATTAGACTGATAGTGGAGCTTATTTACAAGATGCACTTTTTTATGTGAGAAAAAAAAGAGTGAAAAGAAAACAGAAACACAAACAGTTCTAAATTGTTTTTTTAAATTTTAACCACAAAAAAGAGAAACAAACCCAAAGAAAAAAAAATTAAACAGGAAACAAAACGTAATAGAGAAAATTGTACACGACATCATAATGAGTATAATGCCTGAAACTGTACAACTATCTCATTGTCTCAGGGACATTGGATGCGGACGTAATTCGTATCGGTCCACTTAATGAAAAGTGCTTCGCGTTGGCTACAGACACCAATGTTTTTGTGAACATTCCATAAAACATCGCAAACCGGAAAAGGGGAAAGCCATAGTTTGCCTCTCTTTGGGGCTTCCTTCGTGGGGGACCTTTAGACAGTGCTTCGTCGCTCACGGGATCGAGAAACTCTAAGGGCTCGCTCAATGCTGGTTAATGTTTTTGAGAGATCTCTTAAAAGGGCTGATTTTAATTCAAATAATGTCTTCTTTCTTCTTTGCTTATTTACCTGGGGTTGTTGTTGTTTTTAAACAACGCCATAATTTTGGTAAGAATAAAAGAGATTGTCGTGAAACGTTTACTCATAAACAATTTTTTTACTACTTTGTAAGCTATTGCTATTTTACATGAACTGTTCCTGTCCTGCATAAACGTGATAAGTTCGAGACGGCCTTTATTATATAAATCCTAACACCCCATTAGAAGAGACAGAGAAGAAAGAGCTGCGCAGATAAAAATCGATATAATACCCGCCTTGATATTGCATGCTGATGACATCACAGAAAGGGACTACTTCTTTATGTTAGCGAGGTCCACCTTGTAAAATGTAAAGACGTTAACAAAAATGCAAACTGTTTGATTCAATGAGAAAATTTACTGTGCTGTGCTTAAGGAAAGAAAATTCCTTTCACAAAGTGACAACAATACATTGTTAAAAATAAGCATCAAATTGCGTGCGGCATCAACTATGGTGCCTTAAACCAATACGGGCATTAATGAATTGAAATATCTATCAAGATAAAGAATGTATTCTCTATAGTCCAAATCCTCCTTCTCCTCCTCTACTACCCCCCCCTTCTCCACCACCACCAACACCACCACCACCATCACCACCACAACAACAACACTCTTTTCTCCTTTTGGGAATGTTTGTTCCAGTGTAATTGTTTATGGGCATAACATCAAGACGAGTATTTTGGGAACGAAAACGAATGTAAAGATGTCAACGTTAGGTCCAGATAGTCTCGTTTCCATTCTTCATTAGATTCAACATTCACATTGTGAAAACAAATTGTCATAAATATCAATCACACAAAACCTCTGTTTATGATCGAAGTCTTCTTTCAAAAATGTGCATTTGATATTTTCCAAAAGAGGATAGAAACTGAACTGGTCTGTAACGATAGTCTTCTCTTATTGGTAGAACTGCATCTACTTAAATGTATCGGCACGAAACATTGATTTTTCCTTTTAATGTTGAAGTAGATAGCTTGCTTGGTTTAAAAGGATAGATTATCATCTCTAGAACTTACACCAAACTTTTAAGTGTGGTTATTTATTAACTTTTGTTGTTTGAGTTCATATGATCAATATGGGTATTACGATACATTCTTTTAATGTGATTGGTACAATAACAGACCGTAGAGTCAGTGTCGGATTTAGGCTTGATGAGGCCCTAAGCTGTTTGGAATATGGAGTCCTGTTTTAAAGTCCAGATATTATATTATATTTTATTACGTCACTCAGTGCCAAAAAATATGAGTTTCGAATACTTACATTGAAATACAATAATATATCTTAGAAGTACAGGTTGTACCCCATCCCCTTAGAAACCGATCTGTGGAGGGGCCTGCGTTAAAACCGTATACTATTCGAAAGCTTGACTATTTGTATTTTCATATGTCTAGGTCTATTTTTATACTAACTGGAGTGTTCTCTTTGAATGTTGGTAATGTTTGTTTCGTCGCAATTTGTAGAAAAAGAAACACGTCAAGTCCATTTGACTGAGAACAAAGAGTGCCAGGATCATCACCAAGTCTTAATGCTGTTGAATCTTCAGGTTCTATCATAAAAGCCAGAGTGGAAATAACATTAGTAACTGCAAATACAATCTCCACACTTCTCGTGTAAAAATTGTAGATGACAAGGAAGATGAAAGTGAACTTTTTATATCTCTGTTTGAGTCGTATTAACAGTAAAATTAAACCTTTCAATTCAAATAAATCATTTGTAATTACTATTAAACTTTATTTGCTATATGTAAATGTTTTTCCCTTGTCTTTGCAAGAACAAAGTCAATGATGATGGTGTCAGATGTTAGGCTGCGAGTTTGTCACTTTCTGTGCACATGAGACTGAGGGACTGTGCTGTTGTTTAAAATTCATTTTGCATTCTCTTCAGCTGAATAAAGATCTCCGGAGGAACTGTTATACTAACAAACTCACAAAATTACTTCTTCATTTGGGAACGCTGATTGTAAGCGACCGTGAAATATAGATCCTGATGTGTCAGACTATCATGTTCAGCCGAACCAGAGCTTGACATTGTCTAACATACTGACGAAAATGATTGACTTCTCCTACAAGAGCCATGGCCATATATTCAGGATATGTCTCTTTTACGAATCTCTTCTTCTGCAGCTTCTAATTTTGTTGATAAATTGTTTGCAGCATCATTGCCTAGTAAAGTCCTTTGTGCTAGATTTGAATTGGACTCTAATGCATCAATCACAAGTATAAATATTGTTATTCCGCACCCGTTTCTTGGCTAAATTTTGTCGAAAACCTCACCTTCATCATTGATATGTTTTCTTCTAGTTCTGCTTTTCTTAAATTCAACATCAGGCAAATTTTCTTTTGCTTATAATTTGCTTCCAAAATGATCAAACATATCCCTGAAACTTGAAAAAAAGCTAAAACGGGAAGTATACAATTTCTAACATACGTCAAAACTAAATTTGGGGACTTGGAGTGGTTGACTAATCTTGTGAATTAATCCAGCAAGCAAGTCCACAAATGAAGTGTTCCCATAAATTCAAACATCTCCATCTTATTCGAAATTTTTATGGCTTGATTTCTTGTATCGCCTTTCACTGTGGTGGCAATATATAAAGCTGATGCAATGCAAAATTATTTAATCTTAACTAGTACTTGTGGTCCTTGAATGTACTTCCTATCTAGTTTTTGACAAAGAGTCGGGAATAATAGAATCAGGATTGCAGAATGACACCAGTACTCCCGATCTACGCGTAATTGATGACAAGAAATGAAATTACATATTTCTTGAACTATTCCAAAAACGTTATTGCATGTAAACAACAGTCAACTACTGCTTTACCAGTAAGATTCAGAGAATGGCCAGGACGTGAAATGTACACCAAATACGTATTATCTTCAATATTATTTCTTGCATAATAATATCCTTGTATTTGTCTGACGTATTGGCGGCATTATCGTAAGACTGGTCTCGACACACATCAAAATCTATTTTGCCCTCATTTATACGGTAGTCAAGCACCATCTTAGCCACACCGAATGGCTATTTGTCTTAAAGAAAGTTAGAAAACGTTCAAAAGGGAGCCCATCTTGTAGTAAAACACACCTCACAACGGATTTCCGATTCCCATCTCAAGGAAAGTTTTTTTTTTTAAAAGTGCAATATTACAGGGGGCCCATCTTGTGGTGAAACACACCTTACATCTGATTGCTGGTGAAAGCCCTTTTATTAATAATTAATGGGCTAATGTTTGATCCACGAACTTAATTACTAAGCGTTGCATATGACATTTGCTCATTTGGAATATCATTTTAGGGGCCTCAAGCTACAGTTTGTGTAGCTTATAGATAACTCTGGCACTGTGTAGAGTCCTAGCGGGTTCTGACGTCCCGTTGGCCCAATATATTTCGATTTACATGTATCAATCAATCAGGTGCCGTACCAAAGGTTATCGACCTTGTTCTTCAAATAACTGTTCGTGTTCTCAGCTTTGCGTTTAATATCGTCGAATGTTGTTAGGTGGGTCCAGTCGATAATGTCATCACCCAGGCTCGCATTGGTTTTCTTCTGGATATTTTCCTTGAATTCTATTCTCCAATGCCATCTAGTGTATGGTACCTGAGCTGCCTTTTATTATGAGTCCAGCATGTGCTGCTTTTCTTTTCATTAGCTCTTCTGATAACCTTTCTTTTAAATCTAGAGTTTTTAGTATTTCTTCAATTCGTTTAATTTTGTATAAAAGAAAAGTTAGTCCCGTACCCATGTCTGAGTATAGTATAATTATACTAGACATACAGCATAATGTGGTAGTTTTCCATTGCTTTCCACGCCGACTTTACTTCGCCAAGTATAGAAAGACCTAGCTACCCATTTATACTGCTGGGTGAACAGGGGGCCCCGAAAAAATCTACTGTCCGGCTTGGGTTCGAACTCGGACACCCTTGACTGGCAGTCAGCCGCTCTACCAACTAAGCTACCGGGCCTATTATGTGATAGGGTTTATAAAGGTTACCACACCTTTACATTGAGTCCTTAGACCTGTAATCAAATCTCATCTTACCTAATCTATTTAATTGCTGGATTTTATAATAAAATAAAATTACTATAATTTGCTTTTCTTCCAATGAAACTTTTGTGGATGATACATTCATCAAAAGGCTTCCTAGCCATCCTGTGGACCTAAAAAATTCAATACAATTCAATCAGTAAAAAAAGAAAAGAAATATACAACAAACTGCAGTAGATTCTGCCCATAAGCAAGGGCATGATCTCAACAAGAGCACGCTCTCAGGCCCTGACCGAATTTATACTATATAATTGTCATGCCATTAGGCACTGTCATGTCAGACAAGCACATGCTCTGCTGGTCATAAAATTAACAAAGCGGTAATACAATTTTGGAAAATACAAATTAGCGTGTAACAAAATGGGTTTAAAATTGTGTGAATGAATGGTCACGGGCTATGGACAATAAAATATGACAAACAGCACACTTGTAGTACAGTAGTAGGACACTCACACTGACAATGGAGTGTGTACACACTATACGCGTCAGGCGATGACAAGGGTCGAGGTGTGAATGACTGTCTGGCCTAGGCCTAGAGCCACGCGACAATCAATGCCTTTATGTGAATCGACAATCTGCGAGAAGGAAGGCAGACCAAGAAAAACAATCTTGGCAGTCAGCCGTTGTCATTGTTTTACGACATAAACTGTTTACACTATGATTCAATCATCTGACCAACATCGCACACTCTTAGCCCATTCCTTTATGTCTAAATCTCTAATTTAGTTTGCCTAACCCTGTCTGTCAGTGTCAGTGTGTCAACGACTGTTCTTCCCCTATCACTCCATTACCCATCGTTACTGCAACTTCTTTCACTTTGTCGACAAAGGAAACCCAAAGGGTGTTATTAACAAATACAGTCAAAAGAAGCAATCAGTAAAATACGACCCTGGCCTCCCAACTATCGGCGCTCATGCATAAGCACGGTCCGTCCAAGGGCACGCTAATGCCGTCTTCCAAGCACCATGCTAATGGGCGGAATCTACTGTACAAGCAAAAATATTGTTTAAAAACCCAACAACAACAATAATATCAAAACCCAAAGCAAAACCAAAATCCCCAAAACCCAATTATTTATACCTTAGATGGCTGGAGGAAGGCAGTCATGAATTGTGCATGTCTTGAGATGCAGCGACAAAAGTATTCCTGACATCCACTCCACAATTCTATGATTGAAGGGCTGAGGGAAAAACGTTAAACAAACTGCTTTAAAGCTTTTGACAATATACACTTGTACAGATTTTTATAACTTACTGGTTTGTTGAGGTTGAATAACTCTGTAGCTTTGCCCCTAACATTCATTTTGATTGCTGACCAGGTTGACTTTACAACCTTGCCAGCGTTGGTCATAAAAATGCAGGCGAGAGACTAGTTGAAACCTATCGATTGCAGACATCTAAAGTGATTGCAACCTGGCAATCTTGTGGTGATTACTCTATAAAGCCAAGTAGACATTAGTGTTCACCAAAGAAAAGTTGAAATGAAAATTAAAAAACAAAACTAACAAAACAAAACCAACCTCCTCCAAAAAAAGAAACAACAAAAACCCAACAACAAAAAACCCCCCCAAAAAACACAGGAAAAACCCAAAATAAACCAACAAAAAAATCAAACAAACAAACAAAAAAACCAGAAACCCAACAAAAAACCTTCCAACAAAAAACAAAAACAAAACCAAAGAACTGGAGGAATTGGATCATTATGCATACAAAAGAAATGATGGGAAATAGAATATAAAAAAAAACAAGTTTGATATGAGATATTTTTGTTTTGCTTCTTTGTTTGGGTGCTGTCGGTTTTTTTGGTACATCATTTTCATTAACAAGAACATAAACATTCCCTTTTACCTCAATCCAAATGACAGGTTTAATGGAGGCTGTTCCATAACACTTGCAAAACCAGGTTTCTGTTTGCCTGTCATGCCCTTCCTGTAAGACAGACCTGAAGTAACAAAGAAAGATTTTTTTTGGTTTCATACCTTTTATGTTTTAGGGAAGAGAAAAGGAGGGAGAGAGAAAGAGAAGGGGAGAGAGAGAGGAGGGGGGGGGAGAGAGAGAGAGAAAGGAGGGAGGGGGCAGTACTGTAGCAATAATACAAAGTCAGTAGTTGTTATAATAACTGGATCTACTACTCAGTACACTGAAACATGGAAGATGGTCGAAATGATCCGCTTGACTGTCTTGGGACTGGAAGCCAATCACTGTGGACGAGACCACAGAGCCTCAGCATTGATTTTGGTGAGGTAATGATTGAGGGGTTGTCCCTGTGTGTGGTCTGATAACAGTGCGCATGGAAAATATAATTTGGGCCTGATGAAGAATGTGACCAATTACATCGTCTGGTAGGGCTTTGTTCTTATGAGTTATTTGGGCACTTTTGTAGAGGACTTTTGAGCTCTTCTTCTTTTTTTCTTTTCCTCCAACAATGCGATTGGGACTTCAGTATCTGGAAACATTATTCATTTAGTACCTATGAGAAAACCCTATTATCGAGTTGGTAATGTGCTGTTCAAAACTGATTCCTGTACCCTTATTTCTGTTTCAGGAGGTAGTTAAACTTCATAGAATGTTTTTTTGTAAGAATGTTGGTCGCAGTAATGATGATGAGCATGATGAAGATCATGAATACGATTGCAATGACAACGAGTAGGCCTATATAATGATGATGATGAAGATGTGGAGAGTTTGAGTTTGAGTTTGATTGTGGTTTATGCCCAGGACAGGATGATCTCAGAGTTTGAAGATGTGTGAAATAATTCAGTCTACCATGTTGTACGGTTGAACAGGAACAGGAATAGGAACTCGTTTATTATGAAACCAATCATGTTACAATAATCATTGCCTAGTGTTATGGTACATGATAAAAGTAAAATGTGTAAGAAGTAGAAAAGTAATAGATCTATCATCATTCCAAAAAAAAAATGATGGAATTATAAAATGATGATTACAACTAAATGTAGTAAGCAATGTAATGTGGATCTTTTCATTACTACATGTTGTCATGTGGCAACAGTTATTTTTGTTGTGTTTCTTATGACAATGTTATGATGTAAGTAAGCAAAATGAAAGTGAATTGTATGTCATGAGTATGTTTAGTTGTCAAACAAACAAAATTAATATGACATGAAAAATAATCTGTTTTTGAGTTGTCTCATTATTGAATGTTATGCGTGTTTGTGAGTAAGTATAATGTATTAGTTAAAACATTAAAATATTAGTTGAACGATCAAGGTGAATAAAACACATTGCATGATATTAAACATGCATTTGCTATCACACCATATGAAATCATTAATTGTAACGTGATGGTCTAAACACTGTGCTGCCACTTCTAGTTGTATATGGTTCATTGTTAGTAACTCTGTTAGCGGTATTAGAATTCGTGTCTTTGTTGGTAATATCCTTACAATTAGAAACAGAATTGCCAGTGTTAATGGGTTTAGCACATTCTTGTTTTTCGTTTGATGTATGCTCTTCAGAATCGTCCTGAAAATTTGCAACAGTTGAAGATGTTTTTGTACTCACTGGAAACTTATGCACAGACGTATGTATGCTTTTGTATGTTTGATCTGAATGAGGATGAGAGTTTGTACATGTATTATCCTCCTTGAAATGAATCCTGTTTCTTCTCATAATTTGTCCATTGTCTTTCCGAATTAGATAACTTCTGGGTTCCATCAGTTGTTTCTCAACAGTAGCTTTGCACCAGTTTTTGCTTTTATCCTGATCCAAGAATTTTATTTTCTGTCCAACATGCACAGGTGGTAAGGCTTTAGCATGTTGATCATAATAATGCTTCTGATTGGTTTGTCTCTTACTGAGTTCAAGGTCAGTTTGTTCTTTTTGTTAAGATCTGTATGTTGTTTTAGAAGGAAGAGTGTCTCTTATTTTTCTATCGAATATTATCTCAGCAGGACTTTTCTTTTCATTACTGATGGGTGTTGTTCTCCATCTGAGTAAAGCGAGTTTAACATCATCGTTGCTTGCAATTGATTTTTTTCATGATTGACTTTGCTGTTTGGATTTTTCGTTCAATGAATCCATTAAATTGAGGATATCGTGGTGAAAAGGTTATATGATCAATATTCCAGTTATTGGTAAATTGTTTGAAACCTACACCGACGAAATGGGGTCCATTGTCAGAACGAATAGTATCTGGAATTCCAAATCTAGCACAATGATGTTGAAGGATTTTTGCAATTGTTGAATATGGACAAGGTTCAGGTAGTTTCTCAATAATTGGAAATTTTGAATAATAATCTGATATGATGATGTAGTCCGCTGAATTGATAGTAAATATATCAGTTATTGTACTCCAAGGTCTTTGTGGAATTTCACTTGGTATGAGTGTTCCTTTGACATTGTGTCTACTGTGTTCTTGGAATGTTTCATATTATGATTTGCACAAAGCTTCAATTTCTTTGTAAATGTTTGGCCAGTATACATCTGATTTTGCTCTGAGAAGAGTTTTAGATATTCCATAATGTCCCTTGTGTAAATTTCTCATAATTTCATGTTGTTGAGTTTCAGGAATTATGATCCTTTGGCCTTTGAATATGAGACCATTTTCAACACTTAATTCATCTCTCATAGACCATTATGGTCTAATTGTAGTTGGTATTTCCTTGATATTGTTTGGCCATCCAATGTAAATTATCTCTTTCAATGTATTGAGAATTGGATCCTTCTGGGTTTCACTTTTGAGTGAGTTAAGTCTGTTTTCCTGGAATTTGCAAAAGTCAATTTGAATGTCTGGTTTCAAATCTGTGTTATTCATAATGCTAGGAAGACGACTTAAAGTGTCCGCCAGTCCAATTTCAGTTCCTGGAATATATTTCACATTGAAATCATAACATTGAATATCAACAAGTAAAGCTTGTACTTGTAGTCTTGGGGGTGCTGATGCTAGAGATTTTTGTGTGTGATCATCTCCAGAGGTTTATGGTCAGATAAAACAGTAAATGGTCTGTTAAACAGATAGGTATAAAATCTTCTAATGCCAAATTTCACTGCTAAAAGTTCTCGCCAAATGTTTGCCATGCCATCCCACCGCTGCCATCATGTAATAATTCAGTCTACCATGTTGTACAGTTGAACAGGAACAGAAATAGAAACTCGTTTATTATGAAACAAATCATATTATACAAAAGGCATTATCTAGCGTTTGTGTTATGGTTCGTGATATGTTACAAGTATTATTATTCATTGCGTTTGTCCTCTACTTCGACTTGACTTGGAGCCATCTACCCCTTACTGCGTTTATTCTTTCGTCCATGTTGCATTTTCCTTTCGATTTGAGAGCCTTTACGTCATCGTCTCAAAGAATGTCATCCTACTCCTACATGAACACACATGAGTTTTAACTTCAAATATAATGTATTATCAAATGTTAAAATGGAAATGATTGTAGTGCAAATTGTAATTGTATGGGCATAGTGCTAAGATCAGTTGGGCCTACCTGGTATGAGAGTTTCAGTTTGGAGAAACTTTCACTACTGAGAAAATCCATGCATGTCCACGTTATTTCAAATGCCACATTATACCAGATGCCCAATGAATTTCCATTTTAAAATACTATCCTTCACATGTGCTGCCATGCATACAAATTCAATGTTTCTGTACTACGCAT
>JAOWAZ010534104.1:0-10275 GCA_028565935.1 Goniobranchus fidelis
AAGATTAGCTGAGGACAGGTCTGAGTGGAGGAACATGATCGCCAATGTCTGTTTCCAACACGGTACTTAAAGAAGAAGAAGACTTCTGACATACTGGCGAAGATCGTCCTTTGCCTATGGCCGGGTACTCCATATCATATGAGTGGGGAGAGGAAAAGTATGTAAACAGCCTTTCCCACGGACTAATCAGCGCTACGGCGCAGTCTGATCTCAAACTCTACAATGCCTTGACCACAACCACGCTGCCACTCATATCCACAGTTTTTGTTTTCAATTATTTATTTTTGTAAAGGCGTTTAGCAAAGTTATGTTATAACTAAGCTGTTTGTGAATTTTCCAAACTCATAAGTTTTATTTCTGGTACTGTTACTTAAATTATGCTTTGAGCAAACACGTATGATGTAAGTCATTATTCTTATGATGTATGTATGCACATGATCTGGCATTCTCTAGTCTATTTGATGTTCAGCCAACGTTAGATTTGACTTACCAGTCTTGTCAATTGCTGCAAAATATTTCTTGACAATGGCTGTCCTATTGCCACTCATTTTGGGCTAGAAGAAATAAAAGAAGAAAAAAAAGCGGAACAGGCTTTGCATAGCATGCGACATAAGTTTTTCTTTCAATTACACTTCCTCGATATTGCACAATGAGAATGAAAGACTTGACCTGGTGACCATTTTTCTCAACATGAACATCAAACATGAATTGTTAGAAAGATAGTGTATATAAAAATGGTATTTTGGTATCAATCTATACCTTAGACAATACTAATAAGATTAGTTTTAATACTGATAAAATGATAAGATAATGAGTATGTAGAAAGGGTCATGAGCACTACAAGCATATTAACATTTGGTAAATAACTCAAGCAGAAGGGTGACGCAAATCCTGGGACCTGAATGAAAACTGCTATTGTAGAATGAAAAGCAATGCCAAGTATGTTGCACTATTTACATGAGCAAACACACCTAGAATGTAGTTGATAAACATAATTTAATTTAATTGTAAATTGTTCTTGAGATTCTTTGAGGCATCAGAGGTACTGATTTGTCTGATTGTTGCAAAACGGGAAGACCACACAGGCCTATGTATTGGTCTTTAAAAAAAATTCGACAGAAGCGTCTAGAATGTGGACAACATCCAGAAAAGATGAGAGATTTATTTTGAAAACTGGTCGTTGACAGTTATTAGGAAGAATTCTATTGAGCAGACGATGAGGCATAGTTAAATAATAGGGACAAGCAACCGCTTAGTCAAAAAAAAAGTTTCAGTCTAGCAATAGTGAAGTACGTCTGACATCCAGGAAGTGAAAGTAGGCCAAGGACCTTACCTCTACTACTTCGAGAGCTAGATAAAACAAAATGGAGTTATGACCAGTGACTTGCTACTACAGTAGAACTCGGAAATAACGAGTTCGACGGGACCAGCCGTACTTACTCGCTATTTCCGAGTTCTCGCTATTCCCGAGCAACCTGAAATAGTCATGAAAGGTGGTACTCACTAGCTTGAAAAAATGTTTAATATTATTGGCCATAATTACAAAAGAAACAATGAATAAGCTAGGCTAGAATATCAACGATGTGCACTGAACGAAGATGATATTAGTAGTCAAAAGGAAGGAAAAGAGGTATGGAAAGTTTAGCGACTAGATCTGTGTGTTCGTGTGTGTTTGTACACACATTGTGTGTTCATGTTTGATGTATGCAAGTGCGATGCTGTGATTACATAAAATTCTTCTCAGAACAATTCTGATACCGTAGACTTAGCTTCAAGCTAGGGATGGCTGGGCTATGATAGGCTAAATCTAGATCTTTCGACATCGATACACGGTAGGCCTAAGGTATCACTTTCCCCGTGTGTGTATTGAGGCCAGCCTACTCTACATGAACACAACACTCCGACTCCAATGGCCTTCCTGCCACCACCCCATCTGATTCCACTCCCCTCTTTCACCAAGTGACTCGGTTCAGTGAGGCCCTTTGAGACGCTCAAGGATAATCTCTATGAAAAAGAAGAGGAAAGAAAAGAAGCAAATTTTGTCACTTTCTCCGACTTTTTTACCTTCTGTAGTCCTAGTCTGGGGGATAAAATACTTGATATTTCCGAGTTGGCCATTTTTTCATACTCGCTACTTCCATGCTAAGTTTATTGACTCAAATAAGAGAAAAAAAGGGGATTTAAATTTTACTTGCTATTTCCGAGCTCTCGCTATTTCCGAGCTTGCTACTTTCATGTTCTACTGTATATATGCTTCCCCTTGCCTCTGTTAAAGATAAATTTGCTTTTCACCACCATTTTTATGCTGATTACTCCTGATAGTGTCAATCATCTTCTGCTGAAACTGTCGTATTGATATCAAACACTGGGTACAACAAAACAAACTCATGCTTAACGACGACAAGACTGAATTATTACTCTGTGGTAGATGTGACATAGTAAAACAGTACAGAAATCTACAACTCTAACTCATCTAATTCCGGAACAGAGCAAAACCAACGAAGAATCACGACACTCAATCACTTCACGTCTAACCCTCGCTCGAGGCGCACGTTATTTTTCCATGTGGTGATAGTTTTCATTTCAATCTGGATTATTTTGTGTTAATTTTGTTGTAGGTAGAATCTTGCTTATTTCAAGCAGTTTTATCGCTCACGGAGCACAGAGATTGAACAACTCTTTTTTTCTTTGATTCCCGTTCCCAGTTCA
This sequence comes from Goniobranchus fidelis, assembly GCA_028565935.1. Classification (NCBI taxonomy): domain Eukaryota; kingdom Metazoa; phylum Mollusca; class Gastropoda; order Nudibranchia; family Chromodorididae; genus Goniobranchus; species Goniobranchus fidelis. Next base: position 2,710 of record JAOWAZ010534104.1, read on the forward strand.
ATTCTCTTTCACCTCAACACGGTTGAGGGGTCCCCTTATTGACTTTTTAAAAAAATATTTGTAGACTTCGCTGAAGCTACTCAATGGAAACTGAAAAACAGTCACAAGAGCCTTGTGAAGACTCATCTAATCGTAGGAATCGTCAAAATCCCTAAAAGGGAAAACAAATGTGAAACAAAAGCCACAAAATAAAAATGGCGATTCCGGCACCAGGGAGCTAAACGCCCCACCTTCATCGTCACGTGGGAAAGCCGGTTACAAACGGGCGGAGAATCGCGAACAAGGAAATAAACCAGCAGACTTAGGGCCCCAAAGTGAATCCCCATCGCAATTTGAACAATTTGCGAATCTTATCCTCAAGCTACAAACTGCACAGTTTGAGAATATCAAACAATTAGTCGTAAAGCAGCCCCATACGACTGTTGAATCACCGCCCACAGACCATCCCTCAACATCGCATGAAAGCCCGATTGAAAATGATACCCCGATGGATCCCCTAGATTTGCTAGAAGATCTAGGAGATGAGGAAACCATAAATCTTCCTGAGGAGGAAATTGAAGACGCGGAGGACAAAAGTGGGCTGGCAGAGTTAGCCAGGTTTTTCCAGTACAATGAGAAAAAGGGTGACAAAATAAGTGAGGACCTGGCAAAGATAATGAATGCGGGGGCTTGTAAGTCAGTGTCTTTAGAGAAGATAACATCAACACTAGAGAAATATTTATGCCCTGAGAATACGCCCAACATTCAGGTACCTCGAGTAAACCCGCAGGTATGGAGTGTTTTGCCGGGACAATGCAGATCAAAAGATCTCATCTTACAAAGAGTGCAATGCATTGCTACCAAAGCAATGATTAATTCGGCCATGTGTCTGGATCATATGCTTACAAGCAAACTTAAAAAAGAAAGGATGGATCCACAAACTCTAAACAAACTGTTGATGGATCAGGTTAGAATTACTACGGCTCTGTTCACTGACTTGAACCAAATAAGGAAAGACAATATAAGACCCTTTCTTAATGAGCAATTCCGACAATTATGTAAACCACAGGAAAACCTGAAATCCACTGAATTTTTATTTGGTGACAATTTGAACGAAGAAGTGAAATGCATTGGAGAAACCATGAGATTAAAACAACGGGTTGCCAGATCAGGAAAAAGCCGTTTCCATGCTTATTACAAAGATTCAAAAAACGACCAAGGGCGCCGTGTGTACCCCCAAAGACGGCAGCCGTTCCAATTCCAAAAAAGGGGGAAAGGGATGAAATTTCAGAAGTTTCAAACAAAGTTCAGATCATCGAACAAACAGTTCGACCTGAATCAGGACCAGAACCATTAACATCACAAGTAAGTAAAATAGCGTACAGGTGGAGAAATACAGTTGACAACTTTGTAGCAGGGAAAACAGCTGGTGCCTATGAAGAATGGGTTAAAATAACGAACGATCCTTGGGTTTTACAACAGATTTGTGGAGTTATACCGGTTTTGATAGAGAAACCTAATCAAACGATGATTCCATCGCAGCTAAAATATTCTAGATTAGAGGAAGAAGCTATCGGAGAGGAAATCCAACGGATGTTAGCTAGGAAGATATTGAGCCCAATAAAAGGGTGGGAAGAGAATCAGTTTTTCTCAAATATTTTCACTAGAAAGAAAACCGATAACACAAATAGAATTATATTAAATCTGAAATATTTCAATGACTTTGTTCAGCACACTCATTTCAAGATGGATGGACTTAAACAAGCGCTGTATATGATAAAAAAGAATTGTTTTTTCACATCGATTGATTTGAAGGATGCTTATTATTCAATACCGATAAACGAGCATGCCAGGAAATATTTCAGATTTATTTTTAAAGAGGATATTTATGAATTCAACGCCCTGGTAATGGGCTATTCAGATAGTCCTAGAATATTTACAAAGTTAATGAAACCAGTTTTATCCGTTCTCCGGAACAATAACATTAACATCATAATGTATATAGATGATGCCCTCATCGTGCAGGAAGATCATGATACATGTTTAGAGGCAACAAACACAGCTGCTAAATTATTTGATAAATTGGGGTTGACGATTCACCCCCACAAATCGAGTTTGATACCGTCCCAACAAATAGTATACTTAGGTTTCGTTCTAGATTCTGTCTCAATGACGGTTTATCCAACGGAGTCAAAAACCAAAGAAATCATTGATTTATGTGATAAAGTGCTTAACACTTCACGAATTTCTATAAGATTGCTTTCCAGTCTCCTAGGGAAATTTGTAGCCGTTGAATTTGGGAATCGCTATGCTAAATTATTCTATAAGCGCGTTCAGATTCTGCGAAACAGGGAACTGAAGAGAAATAAGGGAGATTTCGAAGGTATCATAAGTCTTACGGATGAGGTACAGGAAGACATAAATTGGTGGAAAGAAAACCTTCAAAAGTATCCTGTAAAAATAGGACAGAGACCTGTTGCATACTCCGTCACCTCCGATGCTAGTAATCTCGGATGGGGAGGTCATTTTCAAGAGGAGACTACAGGGGGACTGTGGTCGCCTACCGAAAAGCAAGAGCATATTAATTGTCTAGAACTCAAAGCTGCAGCATTAACCTTAAGATCGTTTTGTAGCCACTTTAACTCATGTCATATACAGCTATATAGTGATAACTCCACTACTGTAGCCTGCATAAATAAAATGGGGAGTACACGTGAAAAATGTAACGCAATTGCAAGAGAAATTTGGCTTTGGGGAATTGAAAGAGACATTTGGATATCAGCTGTACACCTCCCAGGGAAGTCTAATGTTAAAGCGGATTATGAGAGTAGATTAAAAAGACTTGATACAGAATGGGCCTTACAGGATTGCTTTTTTGAGAGTATTGTACAGATTTATGGTCCTTTTGACATTGACCTTTTTGCAAGTAGAATCAATCACAAATTAAGGCCATATGTGTCATGGAAGAAGGATCCAGATGCGTTTCATGTAGATGCATTCACTTTACACTGGGGAATATTTCATGCTTATATTTTCCCTCCATTTTGTCTCATATCTAGGATCCTACAGAAAATAGAAGAGGACATGGGGGAGGCGGTCATAGTAGTGCCACTTTGGAAATCACAAGTGTGGTATCCAAAATTGATCAGCTTATTGGTAGACATTCCAACGTTACTGCCACGAAGACGAGATCTTCTTCACCACCCCCTGGATCGAACGTTCCTCCACCCTGTCCTGAAAGACCAGAAAACGAGGATGATAGTTTGCCGCTTATCGGGCCACTATTGCAAAAGGCAGGCTTTTCGGACAGCATTGTTAAAACGTTCATTGCATCATGGAGACCCGGCACAAGAAAACAATATGCCGTCAGCTTACGGAAATGGATACTTTTTTGTAATGCAAGATATACAGATCCCTTTCAACTCACTCCCAAATTGTTAGTTGAATTTCTGAATGAACTGTACCAGAAGAACTTAAGCTATAGCAGTATTAATTTAGCTAGATCAGCAGTGTCTAGTATTAGTTTAGTATCAGATAAACATTCGGCAATAGGAGAACATCCACTTGTTAGACAATTCATGAGGGGAGTTTTCAATTGTTGCCCAGTAATACCCATCATATCAGAAACCTGGAATCCAGAGAAAGTTTTGTGTCTTCTAAGAAAATGGGCACCGGCCAATCTAATCTCATTAAAGACACTTAGTAGGAAACTCGCAATGCTCATGTTGCTTACAACGGGTCAACGAGGACAAACAATTATGTCTTTCAAAATTTCTAATATGAAGTTGAGGACATCTAAAGTGACATTTTATATTGACACATTACTTAAAACCAGTAGACCTGGTAAAACTACCACTTCAGTGGAAATCAAAAGCTACCCGCCGGATAGACGGCTTTGTGTTGTTACTTATTTAAAAGAATATTTGAAAAGGACAAAATGTCATCGACAAGAAAACCAGCTTTTTCTTAGCTGTCAGAAACCTTTCAAGGCTATATCCAGAGACACCTTGCGAAGGTGGACGAAAGAGACGTTGTCATCAGCTGGTATTGATATTAACACGTATAAACCGCACTCGACGAGAGCGGCATCAACCAGCTATGCATCTAGGAAGGGGATAAGCCTTAATAAAATATTGGAAACAGCGGGCTGGCGTAGATCCTTCTTTTTCTTTTACTCACAATAAAACTCTTGATTGAATTGTCATCTTTATAATGCAACACCTGGTTCTTATTGTCATGTTATCCAAGGATTGGAAATTAATGATCTTCTTTTTGTTTTACTCACAATAAAAGTCTTGCTTTAATTTCCATCCTTATAAGAAAAAATTTGTTTATTGTACTTATTATGCTCCAATAACAGGCTCTTGAAGTTCATCAGAAGACCAACGCTATAGCTGGTGTCATATCATCATCCAAAGTAAGATAAAATTAAGATAATAGGCAACATTTTTGTTTACTTTGATTTCTTGCGAGGTGCTAAATGTTCTTCCTTATGAATGTGACCTAAATAATAAGAAGAAGAAATTACTCTTTTTTCTCCTTAAAACCGAAACCTAATCCAAAAAGATGAGGACATTTCATTTCGTCACATTCTGATGATAAATGAAAAGCTCCTTGTACGCTATAATGGGAGTTAAATAAGTGCTCGTGCGCTAAGTCATCTTTCCTCTAGAATCAGACGCCATGGCGACAGACTGCTAATGTTATGAGGGACTACATGGGATGTACATCTGGTGGCACAGTACAAGACAAGCCGGTAACGGAGGCAGTTAGATATCAGTCAGACACATGGTATTTCTTATCTTCTTTAACGCTAACACTTTAAAAACTAGCCTAAACCATTGATCAAGAGTCAGTGAATAGCAAATAATATTTAAAAAAAACAAAACAACAACAACAACAAACAAACAAACAAAACCGTGGAAACGAAGACAAAATATGCAACTTACAATTAAATGCAATCAGAAAATAATACGTCGCATATGAAAACGAAATATCGTGGTAATATCTGTCATTCTTTGCAATGTTTCTATGCCATTCGACTCCTGTAATGTGGATACAAAGGCTAGACATGAACGAACTGAAACTGAAGCGGTTGACAAGAGATTTTACTAGTGTGCGTTGAAGATATTCTGAAAATAAGAAATGGTACGTTCTCTTTTTTTTCTTCGTCATTATTTCTACAATGGCTGATGTAGTTGAAGTATACTTAAAGTTGAAGTGTGTGGCATTGTGGCTGTGAGGTCAGTACGTTGGACTTGTAACCGCGGAGTTTCGAGTTCGAGGCTGGGCCGCGCTGTGGCGCTGTTTCGCTGTTTTACACACATTTCTCATCCCATTCAGATGTTATTGAGTATGCGCCATAGGCAGAGGAGAATCTTGTCAGTACGATAGAGCAGTGCACATGTAAAAATGCTGAATCTCTGTATACTCCGCATGGAGTCTGGAAGATACATGCACTTGCTTAGATAAGGCCTGTCGGGGACATTCGCAAAGCTTTTTAAGCACATTTAATGGATTTAGCGACATATTTAAATAAAAACAAAAACAAAACTCAAGCTCATGGTATTTGGTCAGAAAAGGTCTGTTGGGGAACACTTGTACAGCACTTTGAGTGCATATTGCATTTAGCGCTATATAAAAGCTCAGACTTAAGCTCAAATATCACTGATCCTTCTACAAGTTTCCCTATCCCGACATTTTAAGGGGTGGAAAACGTGTTAGCACTTGTATAAACATTTCTACAGGGGAATGGGGGTTGGGGTGGAAAGATCTAGCAGTTCAGCTTCCTGTCTCAGCCCATTTGACCCTCGAAGGAAACAGCCCACAGCCCTCGACTAGCTCTCTTCCATGTCCATCCTTGCTATGGCAGTAGCGCTCAAGCGTGTGGAGTTGGGAGTTCGAGCTGCATCGGCCTTGATCTCACACACACTGGCCGGAGTACTGAACATTCCATAATATGGATGAAGCCCTTTCTGAACATGCATGAGTAGGTGCAGTTGACGCGATGAAGGTGGTAACAGGAATGGCTCATTACATGATTTCTCTAACCATCAAATGCAGCCAACTGAGGATCCGAAACCTAGCGCAACAAGCTAGCCTGTTCCTTAAGAATGTCTAGTCTTTGGACGGCTTTCTCAGCAAGTTCTAAGAAGTGGATTCGTAACGTAATAACGTTTTTTGTTTTGTTTTCCCATTCCTGCAGCGGATTTGAATCTCCAATTTTAGCGTCGGAGGGCTCAAACTTGCCCAAAGAAAAAAAAATTGCCGCGGCCGTCTTGACTTACTTGACTAAAATGCTTTGTGCTCCAACCGGGTCGCCTCGGCGGATTTTCTGATCTTTGCTGACAATGCCCGCCACTTTTTTCCGTCTTGCGCTATGTCAGATTGGCAACCAAGGTCTTCTTTTGATTGCAATGTGATCGAATTTGGTAGGCGAGACAGATTTTCGTTGATTACAATCGGAAGAGTTGTTATATGTATTGGTTTACCTCTGAATTTCTTTATTCTTTAGGTAAAGTAAAATCGTGTGGACCTTATATATACCTATCTTTGTGCCTTCTAATAATATTTTTTGATCTTATGGGCACCATCGAGTATTCAGGATCTGAAGTGAAGGCGGTTTTTCTTAGCATCTTTTATCTATCGATTCATTTTATATTCCTACTGGATATCTGATGTTTAATATTTCTCTCAGCTGTTTCCTGTGAAATGCGTTCAGCTTCTCTTCGTCACTTTATGTCAGAGCCCAGGGATCACTGTTATACAGCAGAATGGATTTGACTAGTGATTGTACAATTTAACTTTTGTGTGTAGCGTCTAATTCGCCCTATCTCGTCAAATTGAATGTACTCCTGACAAACAGGCGACGAACACAAGGCGTCTGAATCAGAAGAAGCGCCGATGCACACAGAGGAATGGAATGGTAGTTCACATGTTTTGTTTGTTTGCTGTTGTTGTTTTTTCAATAGTCTTTACACAGGAGATTTGTTTAGAAAACATTTAATATATTACTCACTCTGTGGGTGAAGCAGTGCTCAAAAATAAAAATCGATTTTGATATCTTTGATGTCCTTTTAAGCTCTGAGGTATGTGTCATTTTTTCCCCGTTTTTCAAAACATGATTTGTTTTGCTTGCTTTGTTTTGTTATCTATTGTTTGTTTTATTTTGTTTTGTTTTGGTGCTTTGTTTTTGTTGTTTTTAATTTTATTGGTGGTTTTTGTATTGTTGGTTTTTGGTTTTTGTTTTTTGTTGTTTAGGTTTTAGTTTTAATTTCAGTTTGAGTTTTGTTTTGTTTGTTTGTTTGTTGTTTGTTTTGATAGTTTTTTTTTGTGTGTTTTTTGGGTTGGTTTTTTGTTTTTGGTTTTTGTTGTTGTTGTTGTTTTTTTAAGAGGAAGGTTCTGTGTGTTTTTGTTGTTTTCACTGGGAGGGGAGTTTTGAGAAGATGGGATGTTTTGTTTTTATTTGTGTTTTCTTATCTTGTTTTGTTTGTTTTGTGCGTGTGTGGTTAGTTTTGTTTATTGTTTTGTTTTGTTTTTGTTTGTTTTTTCTTTCCTTTTGTTAAGCTGATTGCTTTTGTTTATTTG
>JAOWAZ010534215.1:0-10271 GCA_028565935.1 Goniobranchus fidelis
GAAATTTGCGGCCGCAAATTTGCCATTTGCGGCCGCAAAAAACACAGACCCCAGCTACTTCCATGCTAATTGTATTGACTCAAATAAGAGGGAAAAATCAGGGATTTAGATTTTACTTGCCATTTCCAAGCTCATTACTTTCATGTTCAAGTGTTGATAAGGAAATAGGAATCCTTACTTATTTTACTCATTCAATTCTTTCTCTGGAAAGCATAAATCAGCAACACCCTGTTGTACTTACCAATGATACTCTTTCAGGAATGGAGTCGTGAGAACATCCTGAAAGTGGCCCGAGAACAGTACAAGGAATTCAGAGATGCCATGTGCCAAAGGACGAAAAGGTTGCAGGAAAACCCCGACTATGATTTGTGTACCAAATGGCTTCTGAGCATACGGAATGTGATATAAAAAGTCTAGAATAGGATATTTAGTTTTTTATGTATAAATTTATGCCATTGATATTCATCTGCCACTTCTCAATCTCATCGGTTTGATATAAAGCTGCTGTATTAAGAGGGGATTTGTCCTCCATTCACCACACCTCTAAGAATCAAAAGTTGAGAATACAAAATTTGTATTTTTTTTTTCTAAAATCATACCCTTGATATCATTCATTTTTCATTCTCAGTCAGTCTCATCGGTTTGATAAAAAGCTGCTTTATTCAGTGGCAAAAATTGTCCTCCATTCGCCTCTGTTCTGGGATGTGAAAAGTTTAGAACAGAAGATTTGTAATTAAATTTTCTAAAGTCATAATATTAATCTCTAAACGCAGATAGTGACAAACACACTAATTATCTTACAAACTCAATTTGAAGATACCCAGATGAGCTATGCAGCAAATGAGCTACAATTATAGAAATGTTTGCAGATGGGGGGAATACAAATAAGCTGCAATGTGAAAGAATGTGTTTATAAGGCTCTCTTGAATGCAGTAATTGTTTTGGCCTCTCATATGCCCTTTGGCAGTGAGTTCTAGATTTTCGGAGCAAAACAGGCAAATCTTCTTTCCACAAAAACTTTGTACCGGTACTTTGCTCTGGGCACTCTTAGCCTGGAAGTGTCAGCTGACAACCTCAGCTGCTGGATAGGGTATACGGAGTCAAGAGACCAGACAACCTCCGTCAATTACACTGGCTTCCTGTTAAAAAGAGAGTCAAATTCAAGGCAAGCGTTATGGTTTATCGCTGTTTGGAAAACACTGCCTTGCCGTATCTTATTGAGCTTTTGACAAAGTATTCAGTGATCCCACTCGTTTGGCCATCCCTCCAATTCTTACAAGGCAGGAGCACGATCATTTTCTCACTTGGCACCATCTGTCTGGAACATCATTCCACTGAGCATTGGCGAATCTAAAAGACTGTCTATTTTTAAGAAATCTTTTAAAACGTTTCTTTTTTAATTCTTGTACGATGAATTGTTTGATTTGTGTTGTGTGGTAGTGCATATTGCAAAGCGCCAAGAGCCTTATGTTTTGAGGAGACTGTGTGCTATATAAGCGTCTATATTCTATTTTATTCTGTTCAAATAAGATGGGGCTGAGCCATTTAAACGCTTTGTAGCACAGTGTTGCCCTTCTGAACTGGAAGCCAGAGCCATTTTGTCAGCAAGGGAGATGCATGTTCCCGTTTCTTTCTTCTCAAAACAACCCTGGCTGCATTATTCTGGGCTACCTTTAATGTCATGCCACTGATATTCACATGTCATTTTTTAGCCTTATCAGTGTGAAGAAAGTATGCTTCATTTAGTGGTAGGCATAAGCATAAGCAATGCTTACAACAGAATATTAATTTAATATTTTTTAACATTATAAAGGTATGACATTGATCTTCACCTGTCAGTGGACACCATGTTTGGCAGTGAGTTTAGCAGTTGTGTAATTTGGTGTACATACACCCATAATAGCATGAGGGCGAACTCAGCTTTTTAAAGAAGTCAAGAAAATAACAATGGCATTTGTATATAGCGCACATTCCACTACATAGCCATGCTCAAGGTGCTGCACAATGGCATTTTACTCCCCTGACCAAGAGCGACACAGAACATTAAGAACAAGGCTTGTAGCCTTTTAGGTGCAAATAAATTTTTTCTGTCAGAGACAGCCCTGTCTTAACGGCCAGGTACTCATTCACAACTGAGACGAGTGAGGTAAGCGAAGTGAAGTGCCTTACCCGAGGACACCATGCCGATGACTTGCGGTTATGAGCCTGACCGTAGACTAGCGAGGCTTGGACCCATGCGGTCACACAGACTTGCACTGACCATGGTGAAGGCCTCTTGACTCTCGACTCGTGCGGAGAAGTGATCACACTTAGCTACCTATGCCCACAAGGTGTCTCCCACAAAAAACAAAAAAAGCAGGACAAGAACAGCACTTAAATATGAAAGTCAAATTTGTTATGAGTCGTGAAGTGAATCGAAAAATATGCGTAAAACAGTGAGGCATTGTAATCCCCAAATTGAATGGCGTCTCCAAAGCAGCTGTTAGGTGATTAGTTACATTAGGAGACTAGATCATTTTGTCATTTTGTAATTTTGCCGCAGGTATTGTCTTGGCTCTAGGCTAAAGTTATCACTAGGCTGGGGAGAGGGATTGATTTTACTTCTTACTCGGTCATGTTCGTCAATTTTGTTGTTGACATTAGGACTAGATTAATTTGATTTGAATTTTCTCAAAAGCCAGATTCATTTTACTGTTGTACTACTTTTCCCACATCCCTTGGCCAGCACAGTAAGAAAACTGACCATTGAATCGACTTTGCTTCACTAAAAGTATTACATGTATAACTTTGGCTTGCATTTACAGATTTGATTGGGGTAGGGTGTAATCGACTCATTGTAAAGTTCTCTACAAAAATTGTTTTATGCAATGTGTGATTGGCTGTACCTGCCCATGCATTTTGGGGTGAACTTCTTGAGTAACAGATGCAATATGTGTCATTGAAAATGAAGGTGTTTAGTTGTCTTTCTGTTGTACAGTATGCATACGCTATAAAAACATAATATTAAACATGAATCTTATGAAATGTACTTTATGTAAAAGATATATTATATCTGAACAAGTTCAGTAACCTGTAACTATTGTTATGTAATAATCTGAAACCTTTTTGTACTTTATACATATATAAATATATGTGTGTGTGTGTGTGTGTGTGTGTGATGTCTACAGCTGCTATCTTTGCTCCATCTGCAATAAATAATGATTACTGATGTATGAAATCAAATCAAATTAAGATAGATATTCTTTGGGTTTAAGCTTTTGTCATGACACCTGAGATCTTTATTAGGGAAGGACATATCAGATAAATAAAGTGGTTTATTCACAAAAGAAAAATTAACATTTATAATTTTTTAATTTTTGAAGCTTGCCATAATTTTACATACTATTTATTAATATCTCACACTGCATCTTTCTTTCTTTTTTTTTTTGCACATAATTGTAACATATAAGGTGATATAAACATATTAATCCATATTACTGTACAAATTGATTTTACAATTTCAACATGATTAAAGTTCAGATTCATGTATTCACATACATTATATTCTTTTTTTTCTTTGAATATCTTTGGCTTGTGAAAGAGTTACAATAAAAGATTTTTCATATAGGCCTACAGTGCAACCTACCTATTACTATTACTACGACATTGTCGGGACCCGAAAAAAGTACAATTGTAGTACATATGTGTTAAAAGACACCAAAAATGCATATGTTAGATATACTCTCCTCAGGCAACCTTGAAAATAATACTGTGTCGCTTCTTGAAAACATAAAGCAAATCTTAACTCGCTTGAAAATGCGCCACCCCTGGTTTGTCTGCGAATGTCATTGCCTGCTCCATGATAATCAGGCCCAGTATGAAATATTTCATAGTGATTGATAGAAAGAAGTAAGCAGAGAGAGAGAGAGAGAGAGAGAAAGAGAGAGAGAGAGAGAGAGAGAGAGAGAGAGACTAGTCAATGCCATGGTCAATGCAATAACTGATCGGCCAGTCGTCAAGACTCTTCATTGAACCAGAATCATAGTCTTCACTACTATCAATTTCATGGTGCTGATTCCCACCATACCGATGTCGCTTTACAGGATTTTCACTCAAATTACTAATGTTATATAAGGAAAAAATTGGGGTCCGAGCACTTTGTCGCTATACACAGAATGTCGTTACATCGAATGTCGTCATAGATAGGCTGCACTGTATTATATAGTAACATGTGCATGTATAATATATATATATAACAACTTTAAATAAAAAATAAAATACGGCAAACTAATTGAGGAATGATTTACAGACAAAAAAACTATCATCCATCCATGAGAGAAGAAGCTCTCAATGAATTGTTCTTAGTACAATGGAGTCTAATTGAGATAAACTCGCATAATACAAAAATCTTGATCAATATAATATTCACCAAGTCCTGTTTTTCCTCTACTATAAATCTACTAATCAAAGTCCAGTTAAAATAAACGCTCTCCGTCGCCCTCCGTCTGTTTTTGATAAACTTTGCAAGTCATTATGGCCTATCTTTCACACCCAGGCCGCCAAGGAGTGGAAGGGTTTTTGAAATTTTTTCACATCCCTACGGCCAATTTTCGCTGGTGTTATTCATTTATCAACACCCATCCCTTATCCCTTCTCCTCTCCCTGTATGGAGAGCAAAGGTCACAACGCTTATTGATTCTAAATTTAGTTCACAGCAGATACACAGCTTAGAAATGGATCAAATAAACCTCGCATAAGATAAAACACTTTGGTTTGGTACAAAGGAGTTTACCTCATGTGCACTCCACTGTAGCCTTTTACAGCATGTGTGGCCAGATAGAAAATTGGGCCTATTTTATCACCTTTCAGTCGAGGACCACAAAAGCTATAAGGGGGTAGATGATCATCCGGGCATAGAAGGGAATAACAATGGATGAATATACCGTCTGTTCAACATGGCATTCGCGTAAGGGAATATCAGAGGTAGTAATGGCTTTTGTCTTCTTTACGAGAATCTATAATAATATCAGTGTAATGACTGAAACATCAACAATGCAATAATTAAAAATATAGAACTGATTTTAGGACATTTCCAAAATACATGTATAAAAATATTACCATTAGTGTCAGGATACAGACAAATATATTACTGGTGTCATATTATAACGTATACAATTACAATATCAACATGTAATGTATAAAAAAAGAACTTTGTGTACAATTTGTTCAAGCTCATGACTCATACATTATGAAACAAAAAAAGATACTGTTTCACCACAATCTACCATAATGGAGGTGGCCCGGTAGCTCGGTAGAGCGGCTGACTGCCATGGGAGGTGGCCCGATTTCAAACCCAGCCGGGCGGTGGACTTTTTGGGGGTCCCCTGTTCACCCAGCAGTATAAATGGGTAGCTAGTTCCTTCTAGACTTGGCGGAAGTAAAGTTGGCGTGGAAAGCAATGGTAAACTACCACATTGTGCCGTACGCCTAGTATGATTATGGCTCTACCCCTAATTCCCCTATACTCAGTGATGGGTACGGAGCTAACTTTACTTTTACTGTATCATATTGGAAAGACAACTGGGTAGATAGGTATGAAATCAAAAGTGTTCCATTTTGTTCCCCTAAATATAATTATTGCTATCAACCCATTAACAGATGAAACTGTCAGAGGAGGGCTTAGCTGAGCAGAAAACAACTTGAACTCAATTGTTCTGATGTCTTGCCTGTGACCTACTAAAAAGGGGAAGACTTTACAATGATTTCAGACTACTACTGATACCTCTTTATTCCTCCTCCACCTACTCCTCCCACCACCACCATCGCCACCATAATTTTCTACTACATACTACTATCAGTACATCCGCCCTGGTTTGGCATGTTAATTTGGCTACTGGTTCCTCCTTGCAGCCATTTTTTAGATTATTTTTTATTATTATTATTATTATTTTTATTATTATTATTATTACTATTATTATTATTATTATTATTATTATTATTAACAATGCGCTATATTATTGCATCTGTGACATGCACATGCCTGAATGCCAGCTGGAAGATAACGATGCACAAACGGCTGTACACTGGAAGGTCCCTCAACTCCTTGTGCCATTTGGAGGCAAAGAGGGGAGGAGAAGAAACGTGTCCCTTGTGTCTTCGTCTGCCTGAAGAATTGAAAGATTGGACATAAACATGCAGAGGACCTGAAGAGAGTGGAGATGAAAGAGGAAGACGAGTGGGACTCTGGTGGTAGAATGATTGAGACAGAGCCCTAGGGCATTCCGTCGGCTCTGAAAAAGTAGGCCTGCCCTCATGCAGGCAGTAGAGGTCATATATTGGGGAGAGCCTCTGATGAGGAAGGAGGTGGATGTTCGATTATTTCCTCCAGGAAGTTGTCACTGTCTGAACAGAGGCGCTGCAGGCGGAGGAACTGCGAATATGGAATAGAGTCCTTACAACTTTGGGAGTGAAAGGAATAGTTGCGGAGGTAGCGTGGCTGTCGGTACCCTTATAGTGAACAGAGGCAGAGAGCCCTGAACTTGTGAGGGAGACAGTGATGTCGAGGAAATTGTCAGAGTAAGTTGAGTGATGGAAGGTGAATCGAAAGGGTTCTGCAAATTCGCTAAAAAGTTTGAAAAGAGTTCCACACCTTCCTTTTTTGGCGAAGTGATACCAAATCCATCACTGATGTACCTATCAGAGGTAGAGTTTTAGTGTGGGGCCAGAATAGCGCAAAAAGATTTGTTATTCTGGGTAGCCGATGAATAGACAAGGACAGCTAGGGCCCATCTTAGGGCCATAGTAACTCCACACGTTTGGTCAAAGAATAGACCCTTGAACTCGAAAGAGTTGAGGGCAAGGACCAGTTCAGCCAAGTGAAAAAGGGAAGAGGTGCTGATTGTTTTGTTGGCTTTGTTGTTGACTGAGAACTTGACAGCATGGAGGCCACTGATGTGTGGAATGGAGGTATAGAGGAAGACAACTTGAGAAAAAGGCGTCAGGGTAGCTGATCGGAGAAACGATGTCATCAAAGATCTGGACTGTAAAGGACACTTCCTATGCACTGTCCATGGAGAGAATGGGAAGTGTCATTTACAAATGAAGGTAGGGTCGGGATGATCAGCTCAAGGAAAGCAGAGTTATGTTCTGTAGGGCAGGAACAGGCAGAGATAATGGGCCGCTAGGGACAATCGACCTTATGGATCTTGGGGAGTAGATTAAGGCATGGTTTGACGAGTTGACTGTTATGGAGGTGTAAGCAGCAGGCTTCAGGGAGCGATTAATGTTTGGATCGTATGTGTTCCTGACAAGGTGATTGATGGTTGTTGGAGACTGTTTTGTCTGAAGTGCAAGTTGTATAGAATTTGTTCGAGATGTCATGGAGTTGTCTATGCGCTTCTTGTAAATTATAATCTAAATGAATTGTTGATGCCAAACGACAACTTCACCGCCTTAGTCCGCTGGTGTGATGATGATGTCTGGGCATCGTCGTAGAGAATTAAGTGTCTGGTTTCTCTTGAAGTGGCAGATATTAATTTTTGAGGGGCTGATATGTATCAGCTTTACATTCCAATAGAGCGAAAGTGAGTGTGAGTCCCTTCAAGAGGAACGCACACTCCAAAGAGGTGAGAGGAAGGTTTGTATTATTATTATTATTATTATTATTATTATTATTATTATTATTATTATTATTACGATTCTTGGGCACCGTCAACGTTGATGCCTCTGCTCCGAAAGACTTCATCCAGTTTATTTTCCAAGGTTTCGTTGCTTCCTCTAAGTCCAGCCACCACTTGTAGAGCCCAGAGGAAATATTCTTCCACCCTTTCTTTCGTCCATCCCTCAGGTGTGGCTCTGTTAAGGTCACGCAAATTATACAATTTATCAGCCAACTTGATTAGTTTCGAGCGTTGACTAACATGGGGAGCGTGCAAAATTTGCTGTCTCTTGCGCTCAGCTTTTGGCAATGACTTGTCATCCGTCACGTCTTTGACTAGATCTGTGAATGATCATTCAAAGGAAGAAGAAACTAAAATTTCACAAAATCTGGCCTGATGTTGTAAATCAAGTAGGCCTAAATATTCTGATACATTCATGCTTCTAAATTTATCAAGAAAGTCATCAAGATCTTACCAAATATAAGACGTGTACATGTATTAAATTAACTTTCTTTTGTCATCATGATGCTAATGCTTCAAAAAAGTGAAAACCCAAAATATTTTTCAAGCTTTGACTAATATGGGCCTACATATTTTATCACTTCAGTATTAAAAATACACCAGTATCATGCCTCACACGTAATTAAAATTAAATTACGAAAAATGTAAATTTTTTAAAACTGTCATGTAACCAGTCGAAACTGAAGTCAAAGCCAGGAAATACGAAATGAGGTTATGGTATCAATTTATCTTATCTATTTAAGTTTTTTAAAGTGTGCTTTTACTCTCTCTCTCTCCCTCTTTTTGTTTCTTTGTTCACTTCTCTTTATTCAGTTTACAAATTCTTTACTGACTACGTTTTGAAGTCTACATGAATTAACTTTTTCACATAAAAGGGAAACAAATCACAAAAGCCTTTACTACATTTCAGTAACAGCATCACTGTAATACTTAACAGGATTTAGATTTTGAATCTAGTTTATGAAATGCATCAATGTAATAACAGACAGTAAATCCTGCCCTAATTGTCGGTCATTTCATCACAGCAGTCATCTGTACAAACAGCCAATGTTCTGTGAAGCTCTTGCATATATATAACTAACACCAGTGAAACCAGTCCAAAATGTGACTCTGTCCTATGTGGCAGGGTCAGTTGTTTTGGTGACAAAACAAGATTTCATCCTGCTCATAAACGGCCACTTTATAAAACTTATTATCAAGATCTTCCTGCTCAATTTCAAATATATACTGGTATCTCTGTAATAACACTGAACAATATTTTTTGTCCCCACCCCTCTATAAAGATACCTACAGGATGTGAGCCTGCTATGGCAAAGGCCTACATATTTGTAGGCACTTTATTTCAGGCCTTTCAATAGAGATTCTTATTAGACAAAATTAGAATACACAAATTCTTTTCCAACCTGCACACCACTCCAATCTTTTTCTTCTTCTTTTTCTTCCAGCTGTTCCTGCTACTTGCGAGGTTCCTATTATAAAAATGCTATTTTTCCAGACAGTCTAATTGATTGCCTCATCCTAGTCTAGAACCAGTTACCTCATGTCCACACGTACAACATCTATCCGTCTTGGTTTTGGTCTTCCTTGTTTTCTCCAACCTGTCATCTCCATCCGTAACACTCTTTTGTCAACGTAATCCTCAGTCTCATCCCTTCTTTCTTCCTGAACCACTTCAACTTTTGTTTGGGAATCATTGATGATGTAAGTACCACTGATCAATGTTTTTTATCTGAATATTTTCATTCTTCACTTGTCTTTCCACGACCATGAAATTTACACACAAAAAAACGGATGACACATACATGTAACTATATAATGCATTTAACTCACTGAGCTCAGACCTGAATTTGCCCTGCGCACCGGGTAATGTGACATTCTCCCGCATTCTAAAGATAGCATCAGGAAACTTGCATCCATTTCTACATAACTGATTAAGCCCAGAGGCCTTGCCAATTTGTATTTTTATTTACCGTATACTTTTGTTTTTGACTGCTGGAAAATAAACTGCAATAAACCTAGCTTCTCCAATTTGAAACATCCAGTTTACTTGGTATTCATGATCAACAGCAGATAGGGAAAACTGACTATACTCTGTATTCGAGCTCAACAGCAGACAGGGATAACCAAGTTTACTCTGTAATTTGTGTTCAACAGCAGACAGGGATAAACGAGTTTACTCGGTATTCATGCTCAACAGCTGAAAGGGATAACCAAGTTTACTCGGTATTCGTGCTCAACCGCTGACAGGGATAATTGAGTATACTTGATATTCATGCTCTGTGAGTTAACTTAAAGTGACCTCCATTGCCAATAGGACCTTCGAGTCTTCAATATCTTCACACAACATGACAGAATGATCAAGACATTTACCTAATACATCTTCTCCAAACTCATCCTTAATTTCTTGAAATGTGGTTTCTGTGTCTTCAACAGTATCATGAAGTAAGGCAGCCTTTGGGGGGAAAAAATGGATAATGACAAGACACTGGATATGTATACTACATTATTAAACAAATACCCATATGGGCCTACCCATTATACATAAATAAAATACAAAAAAAAAAAAGAAACAAAGTTTTCTAAAATTCACTCATCAATGATAAAGACAAATTT
>JAOWAZ010534326.1:0-10267 GCA_028565935.1 Goniobranchus fidelis
TTATTATTATTATTATCAATATTCATCTATATTTATAGAAGTATTACCGTTTTTATTACTACTAACTACCATTCTGCTGCGGCTGTTGCTATAACTACTACTACTACTTCAAAGTACCACTACTACAAAAATATCAGAATCCCTTAAAATCTTCGGATTTATGTCTCCTTGTAGAAGATTATAACATTTGTGGGTTGTGCTTTTGAGGTACCAGTAGCCAACACTGCTATTCGCTGTACTAATTATCAGAGGGAAGTAGGCTCTGAAAGGCTGATTATGTTGTATCTATCAGTAGAGTGCTCCACTCAACCACTGTTCTGGGGTAAAATGTGAACTTTCTAAAGTCACGATTCCTCAGAAGTTGAAAAGTAATACTACTATACTACTATCATTTTATCTTTGTGCCTGTTGTTATAAATCATTTCTATTGGAATGATTATTTTTATGTACTTCATAGTTTTAACTGTAATTATTGTCACAAACACTGTCTTTTTATGACTGAGATTTATGAGCTTGTCAAAAAAGATTATTCATCAATCCTGATGCAAATCGTTGAGCATAATTCATATATCAAAAAATAAAAATAAAAACGACAGAATGAAGCATCAAAATGTTTTCTTCTTCAAAGCACTTTTTGGGGTTTTCTTTAAATTTCAAGAATCAACCAAAGAAAGCGCTTTGAAGTAATTTTGAATTATAACACATATTTAAGATAGTACCAAGCTGTTTATATTGAAACAAAACTACCTGCTCTTCAACAGAAGGATTTTTGCGGTTACTTCCTCCACTTTCACTACTAGCTTCAACACGTTCACTCACAAATTGCCGGTCACTGAAAACAATAAATATAGAAATCAATTCTTGTTTCATGGAAGAAAGAGGCAGAAAAGCTTAACTTAAATGCCTTTTGTTTCAGTTTCTTCATGAAATGCAGTTTAAATAACTCTCATTCTTAACAAAAACTTAAAATTCCTAATCTTATCTTCCTTCATGAATTACTTACAATTTTAAATTCAAAAGATTTGTATAGATGCATGGCCATTGTGTCTAGGTTGTGATTTATTCTTTAAAATGGCTTTATCTGCTTAGATTCTATGCTGCTCATTAATAATGTTTGATTAACAAACATAAAGCAAGCATATCTTGATTATTGAGAGTCCTTCTGTAATCTTACGTTTAATTGGGAGGAAACATTTGATGTGAGTGAATAGTTTAAAGTGGAATGCTGAAACAGTAATCTCAATTACTTGCTTTACAAATCCTCTTATTGTTTTATCGTGTTGTATTTAATTTATGATTCTATTTGTTGCTTAATGCTGCCCTTTCATCCATCAGTGATTGTCAATTGAGTCAATTAAATTTTTTTGAAAGGTGGAATTATGACAATTAGTAATGATTCTGCTTGCCATGCATTAGATCCACTCACATTTGTTGGCAGGGTTTATGTGTGAGGATCCCAATATTACAATTTCAATGAACCTAAATAACATAATCATGTGCATTCAAATAAGGGTTATGTTTATTTGCCAGCACATTCCATTGAAACTTACTTCAGCAGAGAGAGGATGAGAGGGATTCCACCCATTTGTCTCACTTGATCTCGGCAATCCACATCATCACATAATAATACCAGGCACCACACTACATGCCACAACAAGTTGACATTAGCACTATGAAGTTGACTGAGAAAATACAAATATGGAGGAAATAGATCAAATGGAATTCATACAAAAGACACTGTGGTATTCTCACAATAACACACAACAAAAAATGAAAAAAACAACAACACCAAACCAACAATCAGATGAATTTGGAAGATAGTAAAGGACTTGAAGATAAATGATCATGCTCATAGACGGCCCTACAACCATAATAAGTCATAGGCCTATAAATTATGTCTTTCAATATGACTCTTGACCTCAATTTCTAAATCAAAAAGTCAATGTGACTATCATGAACATGAGGATTTGAAAAATCAACAAAAAAAGTCTGCATTTCTCATAATAAGCCAAAAATTATGGGAGTTTCTTTATCACAATGTAAAATTTTCAGTGCTATCCATGAGTGGGCCAAAATACATTATAATTTAAAAATTGCTTCGAAGAAAAGATAAAACAATTTTTTCAGGCTAATCAAAAATAAGAGTACACAATTACCTTTTCAGAAGTCAGCTAAACACTATTGAGTGATTTCAGAAGAAATGGTAGCAATGGCAAAAAAAAAAAGCAATGACAAATATAATTTGTATAGAAATGTTTTTGAACATATTTTCAACATAAATCTTTTTGGTGGATATAATGATGATGATGATGATGATGATGATGATGATGATGATGATGATGATGATATAGTTTATTCATGTTATGTTTTCTCTATTTAGGTAAAGTAATGAAATAGGATAGCCTAATGGTTATGCAATTATACTGTCAACTGGAGATAAAGGTTTGAGCCCCCTTTTTTTAAAAACAATTCTGTTTTCTTCCTTGAGAAAGAAAAATCACCTTATATAGACACTTACACCATGTGGGGTATTCCTGTCTAATTTAAGTGTAAGCCTGGGCAATTATGTTCTTCTCCATTCTCTATATGGAATTATACTGTTGAAGGATAATATTCATGTGGAAGGCAAATTAGTTTTCTTTAATTTGTCCTTCATTCTAATTATACATAGGTTGTTGGGTTTTTTTTTTCATCATAGTGAGCCAGAAGATTTACATGAAAGCATTTCTTGACTACCACAGACTTTTCAATTCTCAAATTTATTTGGTATGCCTGCTTTGCTATGCAGAATATCATAGAACCTCTCAAACATGTTTATCCTTGAATTAGTGAAGTAAGTTGATACAAGACTTAAAAGTGTCTAATTTTATCTTTCTAATATTTTCAAAAGTAGGCAAAAAGTGAAAGAAGTAAAGAGTTTACCTCAGAAGCAGAGGTACTCCATTTTCATTTTTAACTTGCTCCTTGGTAAGTGGGTTGGTGCATAGATGTCTCAACAGATTTGCAGCCAGTCTAAACGACAAAGAAAATAGACTAATAAGACCTTCAGAATTTAAACAAATACAAAGCAAGCCTAAAGAAAACAAGATAACTTTTCAAAACATCATTGCTATTTGTCACTGAGTTACTGTGAGCATACAAATGCATGTCAAATATTTTCTAACCTATATTAATATCAATTAAATACAGGTTGACAAAATTAGCTAAATAAGACAATAGAATTCAAGATTGTTGTAGACCCAAAAGAAATTCAGCACATCCTATAAAACTTACTTTTTTGAAATGGTGTCATACTCTTGGATAATTCTTAACAACATTTCAACAGCATTCAACTGCCCTATGCATGTACGAGGATGTTGACTGAAAACAGAATGAAAATAGTAAAATTCTTGTCAATCAATAGGAAAAGAATGTATTGTTAAAAGGTGATAGCCTTATTAATTTTTAAAGGAATAAAGGAGAAAAATTATTTTTAAATTGTAACTTTAAATTACATGTCTATTGCTTACATCCTTCCTGTGCTGTGTATATCAAATAGGGCCTCAACTTTTATTTTGCCATTTGTCTTTGCCTTGTGCCACCACTATCATTACCTCCACTGACTGTATGCCTATTTCTTCAACCTCTCTTAGTATTGTTCTTCTCTTAAGGGTACTCTCTTTTCCCCCAGCCCTCTACCTCCTAGGTCAAGAATTGTCTTATGATTTTTGTGTCTTCCAGTCTACATATAGGGCTCAAATATCTCCATCTTCTTGATCGCAATATTTTTTATATTTGTGTCTGCCCAGCCATTTCACTTATGTTTTCATTGATTTTTTCCATTTGTTCCATTTTATGTTCATCATTTTTCTTAAGCATTTGTTTTCAAAGGAGTCTACTTATCTTTCAATCTCTTTATTTATTCTCTGGCTCTCTGCTCATATGTTAATAAAGAATATTGGAACTGAAGAGCTTTGATTTTGTTTAAATGACATTATCTTGTTAGTGCATATTCAATTGAGATTCTGAGGGCCTCTGCTGCTTTTGCTATTTGTGACTTTGCCTCCTGTCTGATATTGCCTTCTCCATCTATGCAGGCTCCAAAATACCTGAATAAATTGACTTCGATTGCTTTTCCTTCCAGCTGTACTTTGCTGTTACATGAGCCACATGTTTTCATGATGTTTGCTTTTTCATATCTTATTTCAAGCATATCCATTCAGCAAGGTTTCTTATTTGTCTGTCTTTCTCTGTACTGCTTCACCTTTATTACTAAGGAGGGCAGTGTCATCAACAAAATCAAGGTCTTCCAAATGTGCTCTACTTGTCCATGGTATTCCTGCATTTTATGACACACATTTAGTCATAATAAAATCTATTGCAAAACCAATCACCAGTATTGACAGGATGCAGCTTTTTTTTACACCTGTGTTGATATCAAACCATTCACTGAGGTCAATTCCTATTCAGACAGCACATTGTTTGTTTACATACATTTTCTTTATGACGTTAATTATCTTCTTTGGAATCCCACAGCACTCCAGAAATTCTCTGTATGAACTGTCAACACTTTTTTAAAATCAATAAATCAATGATACATGTGTAGGGCTATAATACCTCACTATTCTCAGTTCTTAGCTCAAAGATGGCATTCTTAATACACATTCCATCACATGGAAGACAACTTCATCCTAATCTAAACAGATGCAGCTAATGACCATATAAAATCAGAGTGCCAGGTAAGCTTTTACTTGTACTTAAACAAGTAAAAACTTTTAACACACAAAACTATGTAACAAAACACAACTTTCCATAAGATAAATGAAGAAGTCATACCTTTGACCTAAACGTATCAAAGCATAGAGGGAGCTGTGTAGGACACATACATCCGTAGCAGATAACAAGCGGACCAAAGGCTGGAAATAAATATAAATTAATATCAATGGATAATCTATCTCTGATTCTACTTTTAACGTTTCTTTGGTAATAGCCTTGCCGTTTTGCTATTTTCAGATTTTCATCTCAGATTCATTTTGATAGATATAAGGAAAATTGTCCATGTACCATTGATATAATGTGCTTTTAAGATCATGTTTCTATATTTAAGAAAGTTTGACTGTCTTCTCTAGTATGTTCTAAAGCTTTTCTGCACCAGGATGTAATAAGAATTAACCATAAAAATAAAACACTATCAATTCCCCATTGATTACAGTAAGCAATTAAATAGTTATTAGCTTGGTTTCCCTGCTACGCTCAGGTTTTAGGGCAGCGTAAATTCGAGTAACCACAGCAATTCAAAAGAGCCTTATCCAGCCAGTCACGCGAATTTAGAGACAAAAAAACAAGTTACAGCCCCGAGTAATCGTAATAGTCTTAGATCTAGATTTAAATCAGAATCAGGCTAATATCTGAAATCAAGATTTAGACTTAGATATCAGGATAAATATCTTGAGGCCTTGTTAAATTAGATTTTCAACATAGGAATAAGGTTGAGGAAATTAAATAATAAAATCTAGATCTACATCAAACTAAGAAGAATCTAGGAATGGATAGGATCTATCTATATCAAATAAAAAATCTAGAACATCTAGATCTAGATCCAATTGTGAGGAAGCCAAGAATGGATCTGTCCATAATTTTATCCTTACGCCAGAATCTACTATTTCCTACTAAGCCTTAGTGATTCCTACAAAATAAGCCTATAAAAACGTAATAGATCTGGGTATAGACCATCTAGAACTAGATCAGATCTGAATTAATGTCCAAGATTTAGATTCAATGTTCGAACGCCGAGATCAAGAAGGATGGTCTTTGACATCTGAAATCTAGATGTAGATCTGCAATCTTAATCTTGATCTCGGCATAGATTGGATTTGATGTTAGGAGTGGGTAGGCTACTGATCGTGATAGTCTACAGCCTACTAAGGCTACACCTTTTGCCTACTTCCTGTCTTATTCTCACTTTATCTTTTAGGTGAAACAAAAACTGTGACCAGCATTCAATGAATTGACTTGAATTTTCGATTTTTTTTTCAAAGGTTTATTACATGTTTACAGCTGATCGTCCAAAAAAATTAAAGCTTCTATGTCCTGCAGAACATTGCAATGTACCATTGAGCCAAATCAAGTTTGTACCTAAAGTGGGGATGACATGAAAAGCGATAATAAGTTTGGCCTGTCCAGGATTATATAAGTAGATTAATTATGAAAGGACTTAAGGATAAGTTGTAGCCTAAGGAAAAAAAAGACGATAAAAGAAAACAAATGACAACCAAAAGGCAAAATACAAAAACAGAAAAGAGACTTCTCAGGATGAAATGCAAACCTGCGCAATCTAATCTTAAATGTTCATAGTATGTTCTTCTTCCAAAATAAATGTTCTTTTACCTTATGTACATCATGACTAATCAGGGATTCACATCTGTCTTCTGAAGCAGACAATTTTGAAAGTACATCTGAAAGATAAAAGACATTTTTAAAAAATTAGCCTCCATTATCTAGAGAAAGTCTTTTTATTTGTTTTTCTTATATATCAGCTTTCCTGAAAAAATGAAAAGAAAAAAGAATAAGAAAAGTTGTCATAATATCTCTGGGTAAAAGCCTAAAAATGTATTGAATTAAGTCTGTGTCAACAACTTTGGCAAGAATAAAGATTTTCAGGAAGAGCATTTGAAATCAGTTTATCACTGAAAAATCACATCTATCTTATTCAACTTCCATAAATTTTCAATGAACTACAAATACAAATAACTGCCGTATACCTATTACCTAAAAGCAGTTCTCTAGTTTACAAAGTGGAAATGACTAAAATTTAGTAAATCATGCAGGCTTGGTAAATAAATGACAGAATGAAATGTCATATTTTCATAAATTTCGCAAAAAATATGTACTAAAATTAAGCTGCATGGATTGAATTTTTCATTAAATATTTTGGCTTCAACATTGCAGAAGTGTTTTCTATTTTTCATCGCCTCTTTTCTTAGAATGTAATCTTTCCTGTGATTTTATTGACAGAGCCAAAATTGTAAGAACTTTCTTTTTCAACTTTGAAAGAACAAGGGAGTATAGAGAGAGGAAGGTGGTAGGTCCATAGTGATGTTTGATGACCCATATTCCTGATAGACAGCAGTACATAAACAAACAGTCCAATGACTAATTTTCTTAGTGGTTTTCTGTCAGAAGGACAAAAAGAAACTGTGAAGCTTTGTCCTTGAGATTTTCATATAGCTAGCAAAACAAATTGTCTTACTTGTAATCTCTGTTAATATTTCCACAGTAAGAGGACCATCTGTACTGTACAAATACTCATCTGTTACCTTTCCAAAATACTGAAAAATAGTCTTTGAAAAACAATCTTTTGTGTACGACTCTTTTCATCTATTTGTTTGTGTGCGTATTATGTAGTGTTTTTGACATTATGGAAACGGCTAGATTGTCAAAAACATCCTGTAATAAAACCGTTCGCTAGAAAAAAAAAAAAAGTCCAAAATTAGCATATTGCACCTAGGAAACAATTCAGCAAAGACTAGTGTGTTTATTTCTATTTAATTTCACCATGAATTAAAACCAATTTAAAGAATGTTACAATAGTAAACAGTAAAGTTAGTCCCATACCCATGAATGAGTAGAGCCCTTATTATACTAGGCATACGGCATAAAGTAGTAGTTTTCCATTGCTTTCCACGCCGACTTTACTTCGCCAAGTCTAGAAGGACCTAGCTACCCATTTATACTGCTGGGTGAACAGGGGGCCCCGAAAAAATCCACTGCCCGGCTGAGGATCGAACCCGGGCACCCTTGCGTGGCAGCCACCCGCTCTACCGACCAAGCTACCGGGTCGCCATGACTGATTTACCTGACCTATTAATTGCCTTTCGCCGACAGTGTCATCCATCCTTGAGGCTTTGGCAGCCTTTCTCCGTGCAACACAGAGAGCAAACTACGTTATTTCATCCAGATCGTGATTTCTAAGTCTTTTGTCTTTCCCGATCATTTTTTTTCCTCCTCAATTTCTTTTTTTTTTTCGTTTCGTCTGTGATGACTTTCATGTCAGTGTTTAGAGTTATAGCATAATATGTTGTTACTAGCTCTCCTTTTGCTGTTTATGAAGCGTACTCCAAGGCCTTGTTTGCGAGAACTCGCATATTTCACCTCATACTGGTGGCCGAACAGATTCCATCTTGCTCCTTTTTTTCGAGTACTCCAAACTTGGAACGGTTCTAGCTTCATAGACATAAAAGAAAACGACATGAAACGTCCACAAATTTTTTTATATGCATACTTATAAATATTTTACGGTATTATGTTGCGAATTCTTTAATTGAAGATCTTTTGGTGAAATATCAAAGCTTGTCAATTTTTATACGGTCTGTTGAACCCGTATCGTGTTTGAAAGGATCCGCAGGCCTCGCTTCCGGGAGGAAATGGGTTTCCAAATTAATGTCCTTGGTCCATATTTCAGCCTGGCTTTTTAAATTGCTGTCTTCAATTCTTCCTCGGTCATGGCCATCGAGCAGCCTTTGTCGACGTTTTGTTATATGGAAGAACTTAAACTCCTTTCTTAGACACAACCGCAAACAAAGTCAACTCAGAGAATTACATCAATCTGCTGGAACGAAAATTAATTCTTCAATTCAACGCTCATCATTCCAATGGAAACCATACTTTTCAACAAGACAGGGAGACCTTCATACCCTATCCAGTTGCCGCAAGGGTTTTTGAATGCACAAGACATGAATACTTCCGATGAGTCCTGGCTCAAACCCAATGGACAGCAGCATATTAATGAAGTAAAAATAAAGATGCATTTATGTAGCCAACATTCCATGGCGTAGCCATGCACGCAGCGATTTACAATGACATTTTACTCCCCTGACCTAAAGCAACACAGAATATTGAGAACAGGACTTTCAGCCTGTTAGCGAGAGTACATTTTTCTCAGACAGAGACAACACTGTCCTAAAGGCAAGATAGCCATTCACACCTGAGTCGAGTGACGTAAGTGAAGTAAAGTGCCTCACCCAATGACACATCGACGTTGACTTGCAGTTACGAGCCTGATTGCACACAGCAAGGCTCTACCCAAGTGGTCACGCGCATTGTACTGACCATGGTTCATTTCGTTCGACAATTTTCGATTGTTCTTATGACTATAGTAATTTATAACCTGACTTATATCAAATGAAAAAGCAAAGCTTAATGTAACAAAATAAATACATGTATTACCATAAAACGAAAAAAACATGTCTCTCGACTCTCCACACTTGCCAAGATGTGATCACCACTTATATAAGGATTTTCAATAGTATGTTAATTAGATTGAATCATTGTGTCTAGAGGTTTCATGCCGTTTTCTTTAATGTCTTTAAAGCTATAACCGCTCAAAGTTCGGAACGGTTTTCTTTTCCTTGCTCCGATATAAATAATTGTTTTCTGTGTTGTATTTATTATATTTGTCTCGAGCTGAATATTCTCAGTCAGGCATCCAACTAAACAATTTCCCTTCAATTTCTGATATCACATTTAAATATTAATGTATGTCGTATTTTGACAAAAGTACCAGTGTTCTGACGAGTATTACATGGCTTCGTCTTCTTCTTCAAATATTCCTAGTGGTTGCTGTGTTGAAGTCTAAGATGTTTAATATCTTGAACTGAGGACGAACTGGAAGAGGAACTGTTTGAAAGAGTCACTTCTCAACTGTATCTGATAGAATCAGGGATTCTAGTCCACCGTCTAAGTGAGCTAAGGAGAATTTGGGTGGCAATTTAGATTTGAACGTGGTACTCTATAATTTTGTCTTTTGTTTTGTCTAGTACATATATTAATGTGATGGCTGTTGATTTGGCACATACCTCTTAGTCTGTCGATTAGAATACATGTATGCCTTTGTAGAGAAGTGTGGACGTAGTCCTAGCCATTTGTTTCTCGAGGGGTGTCAATCCGAAGTTGTGCTTGTAGATAAACCACCTGAAGTACACTGTAATCCATTTTTCACGCAATTTACGGTATGAAGGAAAAATCCAACAAATATCTTTATTTCCACTAGTATGTCTTAAAAGTGCACGCCTTGTGACGGTTTAACAGATTTTAGTTTTTGTTCTGTTTTGTTTTTTTCTTTTTGTTTTTTGTTTTGTTGTTCTTTCGTTTTGTTTTCTTTTCTTTTCGTTTTGGTTTTTGTTAGTTTGTTTTAGTGAGTTTGTTTATTTTTTGTTTTTGTTGTTTGTTTGTTTTTTGTTTTGTTTTGTTTTTGTCAATGCATTGACATAATATGTGTGTTTTCTTTTTT
>JAOWAZ010534437.1:0-10267 GCA_028565935.1 Goniobranchus fidelis
ATGAATCGGTAATCATCCGGGCGGGAATGGGGGTGTCTTGAATGCGCATGTACTTGGATTCAAAGACAATGGCCTTGGGTAGGCCGTGAAGGATAAAACCATGCTCCATGAAATCCTCGGTAACGATTTCCGCCCGCTTGCCTTCCTCCACGTAAAAAAAGTGCCCCGCCAACAACCGGTGGTTGGTCAGGGTATAGACGTTGATCTCAAACTCGACTTCCCTGAAAGAATTGCCGATGGACTGGTTGCCTTCCTCAAAATAAAGGTAGGGATGCCCCAGCAACAGAAAAAGTAGGCTGTGGGTGTCCCTGGAGTTAAGTACAAACGGATTGGGGATGCCTTGGTTTTCCGATTCCAGAGGTTGGAAGTTTTCGTCGCAAAGCAACTTGTTCTCCTCAAGGAAGGTTTTGACCACCCAACCGGGATTGTTGTTGTTGTCCAACAGGGAGGAACGGATGTTTTTGATGAGCCTTTCGTTTCCCCAGCCTCTTTTTCCGTAACGCAGGCGGGAAAAACGCCAGATGAACTTCTCTTCGCGATCGGGGGAAGTGACCCGGCCGAAACGGATGAATGTGTGAACATCGCCGATTTCTGGGGGAATGGATTCAAAGCCGTGCTCCTGTTTCCATTCTTTGAACATCAGTCTGGGTTTATAGTCGAAAACCGGCTCGTTGGCCACGGGGCCGATAATCTCCAAAGTTTCGTCGCTCTGAATCAACGTATCGACCGACTTTTTCCAAGTCGGCTGATCCTTCACCTCCACCCCGTACATTTCCTCCAGAATCACCTCCACTTTCTCTTTTTTGTCCAAAAGAAGGTATAAGGCCTGGGATTCCCAATCTTCGAACTGTGCCAGAAATTTACTGAACTCGTCTTGCAACTCTTTGGAAATTCGAGACTTGCGAAGCGCTTTGCGGATAGGGTGTGATGGGGTTAAATTCGCTTGGGTGTTCATGGGAAAGATTCCAATTCCGTGTATAATTTATATTTATATTTTTTATATAAATTTATATTTCTTGTGTTTCCGGAGGCGTTAAACTGATGCCCGGCCGAACTTTTTTCTCTTAAATCCAGAATATCGCAAACCGTTAAAGAAACGGCATCGGCCATTGGCTTGTATTCTCGGGATTTCCAAACGGACCTTACTTTTTGCCAAGCAAAAACCTTAGATGCGCTGATTGTTTAAAGCCACTAACATTGGAAAATTAAAAAGTTTTCCAAGTTTGTAAAGATAAATTTTCAATCGGGTATCAACCTCTTTCCGAAAGCACCCGCCTCATCTTTTTTATAGCCTATTTTTCCGTAAAACTCGGCGACCCCGATATTCGAATTCCGGATCAGCAGATTGATTTTGGGGCATCCCATCTCTTTCAGCAACGATTCAACCTTGTTCATCAAACATTTCCCGTGCGAAGCATTACGATGTTCGGGCGCAACCGCCAGATAGTAAACCCAGCCCCTGTGCCCGTCGTATCCCGCCATGGCGGTTGCAATCAATTCGTTATCAAGAACGCCGACAAGAAAAAGCTCCGGCTGGACCTTCAATTTTCTCTCAATATCAAGTCTGGGGTTATTCCAAGGCCTGGTGAGGCCGCATTCCTCCCAAAGGGCCAAAACTTCCGGCTCGTCCTCTTTCAAATAGCTTCTCACCAACATTTTTTCCACTCTCCTCAATTCGTTGTTATATTTTGATCTTTTATCATTGTACCCTAAAAAACATCAATAGCGAGGCATCCTTGCACGGTCAAGCGTACTTGGGACGTGAATAAGGGTATTTTCGCGGAAAATTTCCGAAACAGGTCTTTCAAAGGGGGTTTACAGCAGTTTTTGAAGGAAAAACAGAATCGCCGGCAACGTTGCCGTGGAAGCGATGGTACTTAGCAGAATGTTACCGGAATTGACGGCCAAACCGGCTTGGTAATGAGAGGCAACCAGATAAGAATTCACGCCGGCGGGTAGGGCCGCCACGATGACCCCAATCACGGCCATATCCGTGGGAATGGGAAAAAGCTTGAAAAAGGTCAGGGCAACCAAGGCGGGAAAGACGGCAAGCTTGAAAACCGTAAGGCAAAAAATGGCTCCCAACGAGCCTTGAATCCGATAGCGGGTCAGGGTTGCCCCCACCGCAAAAAGGGCGGTCGGTCCCACGGTTTTGGCGATGTTTTCCAAAAGTTCTTTCGGCCATCCCCCGTAAGGCAGGCTGGCCAAGTTCCAAACGAACCCCAAGGACAGGGCTATGATAATCGGGTTTTTGGCAAGGTCTTTGACGATCCCCGTTATTTTTTTTCTCACGCCCCCGGCTTCTCCGGTTCCTTCGGCCAAAGACATGCCCAGAGCGGCCAAAGTCAGCAGGATCGGGGCATGGAGGGCGATAAGCACAAACAGGGGAGCGGCGCGCTCGGCCCCCATGAAATTCAGGATCAGGGGGATGCCGATCAACACCGAATTGGAAAAGGTCCCGCCCACGCTGTGCGCCACGCCGTCCTTGCTCGGGATTTTCATGACCCGATGCATAAACAGGTAAACCAACAGGTAGTTTAACGCGGCACAGACAAAATAGCCCGTCAGCATTCCAGGATTGAAAAGGCGGTTCAAATCCAAGTTGGCCAATGCGTTGAACAGCAGGGCGGGGGTGGCTATGTTGAAAACGTAAGTCGCAATCCCGTCTATGTGCCGCTCCTTGAAGTAAGCGGTTTTAACCGCCGCAAACCCCCCGGCCAAAAGCACGAAGGCGGGAACCGTGATGTTCAGAATTTCGGTCATGAAAGGAAGAACCGCCTCTTGGCGGAAAAAAGGGAGGGTTAGCGGACGGGGATGAAAATATCCGTTTTGTATTCGTTGGGATTATCGGTGTGGTTTGGGGAAACCAGGCATTTTTCAAAGCTGTGGCGGGATTTGTCGGGTTTGATTTTCTTCATCCTCAGATGGGAAAAGGCCGCATACCAGCCATAGCAAAGAAATCGATAATCCCCGGTGAGGGTGGTTCGAAAATACTCGCCGCCTTTTGTTTCAAAAATTTCGAAGGAATGCCCTGTGGGCATTTCGGATGGAACCCGCATTCCCGCAAAACCTGAGAAATGCATTTTTTTCGTGTCCATTTTCAAATAGACCGTTTCCGAAATCCCGTTGTTTTCAATGCCTTGTTTTGAAAAATATTCACCCAGTTCGCCAAAGGTTCCCGAAAGAATGCCGCTCAACGCTTCGATTCCGCCTTCAAAAGGTTTTCCGATCAACGTACCGCTTTCCACGGTCGAAACTCCGTTGAATTCGATTTTCATGGTGGAAGCCGATTTATCCAACCGACCGTTCAGGAAATTCAGGCCGATGTCGTAATCAAAACCGATCATCTGCTTCATGGCGGGGATCATGGGTTTGAAGAAAAAAGGCATTTTCCCTTCCATCAGCCAGGAAACCTCGGTGGCCCCGTTTTTTTCCGCCAGTTCAAAGCGCACGACCAAGGAAGATTTAAACGGCTTGATGAAGTCGATCTTCAATTTAACTTCATCCATCCCTTTGCGTTCCACTTGGGCGAGTCTCCCCGCCCCAACCATTTTTCCTTTCCAAGAATAAGCCCCGAGAAAATCACCCTTCGGATCCTCGTAGGTTATTTGGGCCCCGGGTTCGTGCAAAAGCCAGGGACTCCATGATGGCCAAGTGTGAAAATCAACGATTTCCTCAAAAACCCTTTGCTTGGGGGCTTTGATTTCTAGAGAGCGACGAACCTGAAAGTTTCCGTCCAAGAACAAAAGATACAGCAAGCCGGCTCCCAAAAGGACGGCCAAGACAATCAGCAGAATTTCCATGGCAATATTTTTTTAGAGGGTTGAAAATGTAATGGTTTCGGTCAGGGCTAGCTCATCTATGGATGATCTTCAGGGAACCCAGGGGCAAGGGAGTCGATCAACATCCAAAGAAGACGGCCCATCGGCAAACGATAAATATCGCTGTGAGCCCCTCCCGCCGTACCCGGCGAATTGAATTCGGTTATCCCGTCCGAAGCGTCGATGTAAAGAATTTTATCGTTCGGGACGTTTAATCGATCTCCCGCGTATCTGCAATCTTTCGCATCGCTCAGTTCGCAGATGCGGAACCCCTCTTTTTTACTTTGTTTGAAGTCGGTCATGGTGTCGTTTGCGGAGAGGCAATGAAAGGCATCTTTCTTCCACTTGTCTTGAGGGGGTTTGCAGGTAGCTTCGAAAGCCGAAATCGAACCCGCGGGTTTCATCCAGAAAGGGAAGCCGGTGGCCGAATCGTGTTTGGAAGCAACGAGGGCGAATCTTGTTTTTTCCAAAATACGGAATTCCCTGAGAGGCGCCCCTTCCATTCCCACCGGCTTGCCGCCGCTATCCGGCCAAAAGCGGTTAAGGCTAAAAGCCCCTTGCAACCCGATGATTAGGTTGGCCCCGGTGTGCAAACCCGCGGGCTTTTCCGAGGCCCTTTGTTTAAGCGCGGGCGAAGCGGCGGCGGTTCTTGAAGCGGCCCTCGCCCCAAGACTGTGCCCAATCAAAATTACCGGAACTTGGATGTCGTTGTCTTCCAACGCCTTGGGAATTTCCCGGTTGATCAAAAGATTCATCCACGAAATACCCAATTCATCCGCGTCCGACGCCTTGTTTTGATAACTGACCCCCGGCGTTGGCCAAAACGACGGCCAACTGATGCCAATGACCAAAGGTTTGAACGGCTTAACGCCCGAATGCAAATCGTTTTGCCGAAACGAGTTACTTTCACGCGAAGCTTCGATAAGATTTCCCGCAATATCGTTGAAATTTCTGACGGCATTTTCCTGCGGGGTGTTCCATCCCATGACCAAAATGAGAAGGTGGGTGTAAGCGTCCTTTTTAATATCCTCGGCCACGCTCTTTGAAAGGGAATTCAAGGCAAGGACTCCGTTGGCGTAGAATTCTCCCGGCATGAATTCGGATGTCGAATTACCCCAATCGGGTGCATCACCGCACTTGTTCCACGCCAGTGCGCCACTCAGATGAAAACCTTTGCTCTCGCCCTGCTGTGTTGCGCCTTCGGGATCGGGAAACAACGAAGGAGAATCAAAGGCGTTATAAATCTGACATGATTCAAGATGGGGATGCCGTCCACCCGCACTCCGGTCTTCGGATTCATATGAGCCGTATTGATAATGCGTAACATGATGAACGTACAAGGTTTTTGGATGGTTTTCCAAGTTCCCGAGAATATCCAACGAACCCAATCCAAATTGAATGCCCCTTTCATTTTTGAAGTATCCGGGAGAGGGATTCAAAAATTCGGGAAATTTAACGGCGGGTCCTTTTACCTTGGTTTGCATCGCCTTCTGAAAGCCAATGAGATACCCGGGATGTTTAAGGGCAATGCCTTTTGGGTAATAAAGAGACAAATGAAATTCTCTGCTCGTTTCCCCATGTATGCCCAATTGACGTTCGTAGTTGATTAAAATGGGCTGAGGAGAATTGGAACAACCCAAGAACGCCCCGATAAAGGATATTCCAAAAAGTAAGGCAAACCGACTCGGCTTGGAAATTTTTCTCATGGTGCTTTGCGGTTAAAGAGTTGGCATGTTCATTCGAAGAAAAAACGTTTCCTATCGGGAAACGTTCCTGCCGGCTTATCAAAGCATATTTGCATGGAGCGGCGACTGTTCCGGAAAAACACCTTCAAACGGCGAACCGGCTCAAGCCGAGAAATATGCCCTGAAAAACGATGCTCGCCTCTCCGGAGTTCCGGATGGCCTTGCATAACAATGCCCTTTTTTTATTCCTTGGGTGTTACGCAGTTGAGTTTTTAGGTATTTGATTTTTTTAAAAAACTTTTCAAAAGCCGATCATCTGTGCCTTCTATGGTTCGTGCAGAGATGCGGAATGCGCAGTATCAAGTTACCACAAAGATGTTGCTGTACATTGCCCCAACTGCGTCACTCCCACTCCTGAAAAACGGTGAAATGTTCGATTCTCAGGTATGTCCGTGATAAATTTCGGTGAACGGTCAGGTGATTTTCCGTTTGGGTTCGATTACCCTTATGAAAGCATGTTCCCGGGCCGGTCAATACGGCACAAAGACGGAAAAAACGATAAACAGGACGTTTGGGTTTTTGATACTCCAATGATTTCTAAATTTTGGAATCTCTGATTCGTTAAACTTTCCGCTTTCCAAGGCAAATCCACGAAGCCGATTTGGGCGACAGACGGTTTGATCAGTTATTGAATTCCACTTTTTCGGTGCCGGCGTTCTTGGTCCTCACAACAACGGTTCCCGCCAGCTTGTCATGCCAACCCTGTTTTTTCTTGTCGAAAGCCGCCCACAAAAAACCGAGGCCAAAAACCAGCATTGAAAGATAATAGGCAAAATACCGCCCCACGCACTGGGCGGGGGTCGGCTTTTCCCCGGTTTTCGCATCGATGATTTTTGAGCGAATCACCATTTTTCCCGGCGTGGCTTGGTAATAGATCCAAAAAAGAATCTCCACCAATGGGGGCATAACATATGACAGCAAAAAATCCACCGGTCCCTCTATCCAGTCGTCTGAAGCCAAATAGTCCTCCACTCCGTAAACCATAAACAAAACGGGAACCGTAATGGCTAAAATCAAAAAAACATCAATGATCGAAGCCAATGCCCTCAACCAAAATCCGGCGTATTCAAGTTCGTTTTCGTGATTCATAATTTATCTCCTC
Source organism: Goniobranchus fidelis (assembly GCA_028565935.1). Taxonomy (NCBI): domain Eukaryota; kingdom Metazoa; phylum Mollusca; class Gastropoda; order Nudibranchia; family Chromodorididae; genus Goniobranchus; species Goniobranchus fidelis. The sequence goes on from JAOWAZ010534437.1 coordinate 6,669, forward strand.
GGATGAAATTTTGTTGATTAAAACCCTGCGGAGCATAACCCCGCAACGGTTGTTTTTTGTCTTTTCCTTCGCCGCCGCCGTCAATCCCGAAATCTCGCGGTTCACGGCCGCCGCTTCCAATCAAACTTGGGCGGTCAGGTTAATCCCGGTTGAGTCTTTGCTCGGACAAAGGCGGGTAGCGGGTTCAAGTTTTCTTGAATGACTCCCGCCCGAAGATCCTTGGTTCCAAACGTTTCCCCGCAATTGCTTTGTCACGAGGACGGCCTTGTTCAACAACATCTTGACGGGAAAACCCTGCCAAGGATTTATGAACAAGGCTTCCTGCTCAAGTTACTGTGCCTTCCAACCGAATCGGTTGTATTCGGTCGGATTCCCCGCATCACTGAAAACCTCCGGGTTTTTGTGCAAAAAGATAAAGACTTCTGTTACGGTTCATGCGGAAATTCGGCAACCTAAATCTCAAATCCATTAATTCTTTGATATAACTGAATTTTAAAACTAAAACATGGATTCCTCGGATGAAAAATTCTGAAATCCAATGAAGTTTTCAGTTGCCCAATGATTTATGTTTAAATCCATAAGTTTGCCCCACAAAAAAGCGGTGAATTTTCTATAATCATGGAATTTCATTCCTTTTGCCATGACAACAAAATTCAACGGCGGTTCATTCAAACTCTCCTATCCCTCATACACGGCTGATTGTCTCTATGAAGAAACCATTTTTTTGACGTGTAAAAATACGTTGAATTTATTTTCTCTTAACGTGGAACAAAGTTTGCTTTGGTAAAGCCTGATGGTTTTCCCTTGAAATTAATCGGTTGATTAAATTATCAATATCAATGGTTTATGATTTCATCTTGATACGACCGAAACCATCCGAATTGATTTTAACGCTTAACCAAAAAAACTTGATCCATGAGTATTATGCGAAGAAAAATTTTTAGGATTGTCTTTCTTTTTATTGTCGGTTGCACGCTGAACGGCAACTTGTTTGCCAATGAAAAGCGTTTGATTCCTTTTCAGGGAAGGCTCACCGATGCCGATAACCGGCCGGTCAACGGAACCCACACCGTTATCTTCACCCTTTACGATTTGCCCACCGGAGGCACGGCGGTTTGGTCCGAAAGCCACCCAAATGTCAGCATTTTTGAAGGTTACATCAATCTGCTTTTGGGAACCATCAGTCCAATCAACAAACCCGAAAGCGAAAACGACGAAACGGTCATCAATTTTTCCGATCCCAAATACATCGGCATCAAAATCGGCTCAAGCGGTCAGGAAATGTTGCCGCGCCACCGGGTTTTGCCTTCTTTCCACGCGCAAATGTCGGACACCGCCGCAGAATCATTCAATGCCCGCAATGCGGACAAGCTTGGGAACCGTCCATGGGACGAGTATGCGATTTCGGAGGAGATCGACACAAGCATGGATGCCTTAAAAACCATGATTGATAATCTCAAAGCCGACTTCGACAGTTCAATCGATGCTTTGAACCGCAGACTGGCGGAAGCCGAACAATCCAGCGCACCGATCGGCAGTATTGTCTGGTTTACCGGAACCAGTATTCCCCAAGGCTGGATGGAATGTAACGGCAGGGAACTGAGCCGCACAGATCCGAAATACGTTGCCCTGTGGAAACATGCCGAGGATTCGGGCAATATGGAAGATCGCTCCAAATGGGCCAGCGAAAGAAAGGGGGGGTTCAGTTACGGCGATGGCACAAATACTTTCACCATTCCCGATCTGAGAGGCGAATTCATACGCGGCTGGAACAACGACAGCACCGTTGACAACGATCGACTGCTGGGTTCCAACCAAACGGATGCGGGGAGGGATATTATCGGTAAATTTGGAATGAACGGCGGTGGTGTAGTTGACAGTAACGATATTGAAAACAATGCCTTTTTCACTTCGGGCGGTAATGGTTTTCATCCCGAACGATATAAGAACGGGGGAAATTACCATATCAATTTTGAAGCCTCTCGATCATGGGGCCAAGAGCACACGGCGGACGAATTCAGACCCAGAAACGTGCCGATGATCCCGATTATCAGATACAAATAACCAACGGGAATCAGCAGCTCAAAAAATCGGGGAGATGGTTGTGAAACCATGCCCCGTTTTGAGAGCGCATCCAACTTTGGCCTGGTGGTTTTCGGCTAAAGCGTTTTGGAAGCGTTGGTCTTTGATGAGGCAATATTCGGGGATGTTATGTGCCGCAAGCGATTTATTTCGGTATGAAACTTGAATGACTTTTTCCATGTTTCAATTTTCTTTGGAAGCCGTTTTGAAGGCGAGGGCCACCCAGGAAAAAGTGGCTCAGGCGAGGTTTGCGATATTCAACAAAAAGAGGGCGGAATTGTTGCGGGGAATCGATGAGATCGAACGGCGCATCGAGTCCGCCAAGGAGGATTTGTCGGCTTATTCGGCGCAGGGGATTTTCGGCCTTTTCGAGCACAAAAGAACGATGGAGGGCTTGAACATTCTCAAAGAGCAACTGGTCGCCAAGCAAGAAGAACTGAGGGTTTTTGATGTGGAATACAGTAAGGAGCGCGAGAAACTGGCCGAAACCGTTAAGAAACGAAAGATCATGGAAAAGCTGAGGGAAAAGGAATTGGCCGAATACAAAACGCTCCAAAACAGGCGGGAACTGGCTTTTTTCGATGAAATCAACGCTTCCAGACATTTTACCCAATCGCCGTACAGCCATGAAAATGTTTCGCCCGATTCTTAAATCGTCGGGCCTAATTTTAATAGCCGCTTTTGTTTTGCCGCCCATGTGGGCGCAGGATACGCAAAACCTACCCCCCCAGGAAGGCGAGGAAACCGCCGAGGAGGAAGTCGCCGCTCCGGAAGAAGCTCCGGGTTGGCAATGCGAATTCGGCTGGAACCCCCCTTCCTTCAATTGTTCCCCAACCGAACCTTCCGAAACGCCCGAGGAGGCGCAAAACGAGGTGTTGAAGGAACAAGCGGCCATTGTGGACACAATCCAAAAGAAAGAACAGGAAGTTCGCCAAAGAGAATTGCAGATTGAGAAAAGATTGAGCGAACTGCGAACGCTGGAACAAAGGATTGAAAGAAAGCTGGACGAAGTGAGGCAAATCCAGCAAAACATCAACGAAAGCCGCAAAGCCAAGGCGGAGGCGGAGGCCAAGGATCTGAGTTTGTTGGTCAAACTTTACGAAAACATGGATCCCGAGAATGCGGCTCCCATCGTCAACAACATGGATCGGCAAACCGCCGCCAACCTTTTTGTCCGCATGAACCCCAGAAAATCGTCCGCATTGCTGGAAAGTCTGGATCCCGTTGTGGCCAAGGAAATCACCGAGCTTATCGCCCATATCGAAGCCAACAGGAAATTGTCCGAAACTTTGTAATCCGTTGCCCCGTTAAATTCGCAGGCGGTTTTCAGGGAGAGAATCCGCTTTTCGAAATTCCATTCCGTTCACCGATTCAATATTCAACAAGGAGGATTCATGAATATTGGGAACGTGCATTCCCTTTCCAAATCCCAATCGACCGGCTCCGATGCCGCCATGAAAGCCTTGGCGCAAATGTCGGACACCGAATTTTCCAAGGAACTTGCCTTTAATTTGGGC
>JAOWAZ010534548.1:0-10259 GCA_028565935.1 Goniobranchus fidelis
AGAGAGAGAGAGGGAGAGAGAGAGAGAAATGGACAAGGGTTAGAGAGAGATTGGGAAAATGAGTGAAAAGACTGTAAAAAAAAAAAAAAAAAAAAAAAGAACAGACCGACCGAAACTGTTACTGACAGTTGGCCACATTGACTCCTTGACAGAGAAAGACAGACAGAAGTAGACAGACAAAACAACTGGGAAGGAAGACAGACAGTCTGACAATACTAGACTCTTCACTGACCCATAACGTGGAATTAGTACCGGTCTGTTGCTTTCCAATCCAGTCCCCAGCAGAGTTATAATTTGAGGCAAAAAATTATTATTGAAGGCTTGTTGGATTTTTCCGTATTCGATGATAACTTATTATTCGATAAAAAGTAAAGTTAGCCCCGTACCCATGACTGAGTATAGGGGAATTAGGTGTAGAGCCCTAATTATACTAAGCATACGGCATAATGTGGTAGTTTGCCATTGCTTTCCACGCCGACTTTACTTCCACCAAGTCTAGAAAGACTTAGCTACCCATTTACACTGCTGGATGAACAGGGGGCCCCGAAAAAAATCCACGGCCCGGCTGGCTTCGAATTCGGGCCATTTCGCAGGGCAGTCAGCCGCTCTACCAAATGAGCTACCGGGCCACTTATGCCGTAGTAAATCTCAAGCCCTTTGGAGAGTTGTTGACGTTCTCGACGAAGAGCTGTTTTTCCAGGTCTCCAACACATCTAAAAAGAAAAAAAAAACGTGACTGAGGTCTCCTGTGTGGCAGCGTAGCTGTGGGGTCCAGGCGTTGGACCACGAGGTTCCGAGTTCGAGACCGGGCTGCTCCCTGGCGATGCATAGCACAGATTATTATATAAAGATACCATTACTCTGGTGTGTTTATATCTATGCTGCATAGTACCTTAGGAAAAGCTATTTACACACATTTCCCTCACCCCATTCAGAGTGATGAGCAAGTGCGCTTGTAAAATGGCTGCATATCAGACTCTGTATGATCCACGTGAAGTTGAGAAGGTATTTAGTTGGAAAAGTTTGTCGAGGAACACTTGTACATACAGCGATTTGAGCACAATGGATTTAGCTCTGTATAAAAGCTCAGATAAAAGCTCAGATAAAAGCTCAGCTCAGACTAAATATAAAGTCCTTGGTGGAACTATTGATGTTTCCAATGAAGGGTTTCCTTCTTCTTCATCTTCAAATAATCCGACTGACTCTGTAAAACTGAGTATAACTGTCGAAGCGCATGGAAGAAAACGTTCAAGCCTACGATGTCTAATAGCCTGACCTGAGGATTATCTGGCAGAGGAACGGTTTGAAAGACAGTCTATGCTGCATTTTTTTGTCCATCTCCAATAGGGAGTCTCTTCTACTGGAAAACGGTTGGAGGGGTTGGGGAAAAGCATGTGTTTTTTTAGGGCTCTTTTTTTTTCAACAAATTTAGTTTTCAACGTCCACTCGATCTTTACTCCATTCTTACTTGATAACTCAACTCGACACATTTTTTCCTCTGCTGATTATTGTCATTCTAACAACAGTGCATTATGTGTAATTGTCATTTCTGTCTTTATGAGTTTGCTTCTTCTTCTTGATAACTGATAAGTAGTTTCTTTGGTTTATAGAAATTGTAAGAATTGTGTGGCAGAGTGGCTTTGAGGTCAGTGCGTAGGACTTGGAACCGCGGGGGTTCGAGTTCGATGCCAGGCCGGGCAGTGGCGCTGTTTAGTCCTTGGGAAAGGCTATTTACATACATTTCCTCACCCCACACAGGTGTTATTGAGTACCCGACCATAGGCAGAGGAAGATCTTGTCAGTGTGCTAGAGCAAGTGCGACAGTAAAATGGCTGCATCTCTGTATACTCCACAAGGAGTTGAGATGGTATTTGGTTGGGAAAGGCCTGTTGGGAACACTTGTAAACACTTTGAGAACATTTAGTGGATTTAGCGCTATATAAAAGCTCAGGGTTTTTTGTCATAAGTGAGACAAACAATAGCAAAGTATGACAGGTATAAAGGAAGAGGAAAATTGTGTCCGAGTGTATCACATGGACACAAAGCTGTAGTCAACAATGCTTAGGTTTGAACCTCCTATCCCTCAGAATTATAAAATAAACACAGGAAAGGTAAACATCAGAAAATTAAAAAAGTAACAACTTACTAATATATCTTCTTAAAACGTTCTCAATCTGTTTCTGTGTGTATTTTCCTCGGATGATCAATTGATTATTTCCGTCAACTGAGCCACTGAAAGATAAAATAGATGGTGTTACTTTTTCAAAATAGGAAAATGCTGAAAAAAGAGAAAAGAAAAATTATATAATCACATAGCTGCCAATTTTTCAAAATAAAATAAGGAATGCATTCGAACACCACTGTACGTAACGCAAATACCTGATGAAAATGTAAAGTACTACATAAGAAGGTATAACATACTCTTACTTCTAAATATCAAAGCTTAGCAAGTAAACTACATAATAGCGTGTAAATTAAGTTCCACATCGCTTACATTTACTTTCACTTACCTACTCACAGACAATCCCAATGATCCTCACATGTAAATACCACTGACTCACACAGAAAATCTCTGATACACTCAATGACTCACTCATCCATACATACAAAATCTCTAATACTTTCACCCATTCCTGCAGGCAAAATTTCTAATACACTTTCTCATGAACACAAAATCTCACTCATACACAATATATCTCATACACTCACTCGCTCAATCATACACACAAAGTCTCTACAACACTCACTCAATCACTCTTTGTCCTTTTCCGATGGCTCGAGATTAGGCTAGATGAGCTCTGGTAGACGAAAGACGGCGGGACAGACAATGTCTAATAATACAAACATATATTTCAATGCAATGTTTGTTCCCACTCGTAGTTTTTGTTGTTGTTTTTTTTTCATAGTATTAGCAGAAATGCGGAATATTATCGTGCGTTTGTGGGATTGTGGGTTGTTTTGAGGGATGATTCCGCAAAATACGGGATGACAGGCATGTCGGTGTACATAGCCTTTCTAAGGACTAAACAGCGCCACTTCCCCGAGCCTGGCCTAAAACTAGAACCCCTGCAGTTACAAATCCTACGCAGTGACCTCACAGCCCCGCTGCCACACTATTAACGCAAGATGCGAGATTAACGTCCTATCTGCATTCATGATCGAATCTCTTATCACAACACTCACAAACAAAGAAAAAGTGAGGAAGACCTAAAAATAAAGATTTACTTGGATCTAGGAAAAACGATCACTGTAAAATATTCAATATCCCATCTCCCCAATTTTCAACTGCTCAGCAAGGCAGAGAGCTTGAAAAAGAAAATTTTAAACTTTGGACTGAATCAAAATTGATCTCAGAATAGGACAACATTTGTGATATTAATGGGAGAAAAAAAAAAAACCCAGGAAAATTGGCTCTGTAAAAACAAAATATCTTTAAAAACTTTTAAAGCCGATGGATAGATTGCAATAGGCAGGAAAATTGTAACAGTGAAAATTTAACAATGGTATAGACACACATATGCAAAAATGGATGGTAGAATGGCTCAAAATGGTAGGATTTCCATGAAACAGTGAAGGTTTCATATTCCTAAATGTTTGTGTGGATGATTTATACCAAATGTAGAATTGAAGAATACGCTATATAAAAGAATTATCAAGGAAAATGAAAAAGATTTTTCAATTACAGAAAAATGTCACATTTTTGACCAAATGAATTAGCTTTTTATATTTCGCTGCAAAAAAAAATTTTTTTTACAGGAGACACACAAAAATTATCTTTAAGCTTACTTTTCAATCATTTCAAAATTTGGTTTGGTAACTCATGCTACTAAATAGACATATAGCAATGGTTTTTTTTACTTTAAAAGTATTGAAATATCATATTTCTCAAATACATTTTTTTTTCTTAAAAAAAAAACTGGAATAATTACAGTCGGAAGTGAAATACGACTTCAGTACCAAATTAATCTGAAAATAATACGTTACAATTCTGCAAAACTACAATCGTAACTGCACTTACAACTCTATTAGCCTGAAGTTCCATTAATGAATACTGCCTGATTTTCAAAACAATAGAGTCTTATGTGCACTTATGATTATGGATTTACAGATAAAATTCAATCATCTCGATGCTTTTGACATAGTTTACCTTACGACTGTATTAATCCCAATAATGCATTTCCTTCTAAGATACGACATGTATTTCACCGTGAATACGATTTACATTTGCATCCATACTTTCAAAAGTCAATTGCAATGAGATGCTTCTCATTTTGACGATTCCAGTGATATAAATAACTCAAAATAAATCATTTTGCACTATCGACTCCGTTTATTTCCGGACGGCGATTTGCTTCAACATCCTTCAGTAGATCTACTCTTTCAGCTACCGTAGTTGGATAAAAGTTCTTTTAAAACGTACAGTGGAATTCACTTAACAAGAACCTGCTTTACACAAATCTCACCCTTAACACGAACTGAATGCAAATTCCTGAATTATTTTCTTCTTTATCCAACAAATGCAATATCTTTTAACATGAACTCAATTTTCACTTGATCTTGTTAAAACGAACCAAAGCTGAAAACTTCATGCGAATCTTTCCCGAGTTTTCCCCCTGTTGTAACACCAACAAAGCTTCAGGCAAAGCGAACCAGGCAGTGCACACCTGTTAAAAATGTCCAGGCCAAGATCTAATGTTGCATCAGCGCCTCCATCACACAAAGTGGTTTGTGGGGTACCTAGTGAAGAGACATACTAGCACATCCCACGTACATGGTACAGCGTCATGACTTGACTTACCAAGAGCCAATTATCGCACGGCAATATGTTCCAATCTCAATCACTAAGCATGTGATGATACACGTTACCAATCACCCAGATGTTTGCCACCCGCCTAACACACCCCCTCTCCTTACTTCTAGGCCTACCATAGCGGGTAAAGTTGATGTCGAGATACCCTGCTTGCGCCAGCATTCAGCATTCATTCACCAGAGTTTTATTTTGATCAACCAGGCTTAGAATTTGTTCAATCTGCTTAACACGAAGTCTTGATAACACGAACTAATTACACTGGTCATTTAATAATGAATGGTTAAATAAAGCTCAATGTCCAACCACCAGCAAATGGAAGACAAAGCAAAAGGAACAGTGGCATTTCACTATGATCCACTTGTTGAGTGTCCAACAGTGTACGAATAACATGACAAGGCCTTCTTTGTAAATGACAATTTCTTTCATGAACAGAATTTTCAGTGGCTTGTTGCAAAGTACCTAGTAGTGAATAAAAAATGAAATATGCGACATCCCTCATCTCTTAATGAGGACATAAGTGACAAGAGCCATATTATGGCAAGCAAGTCAGTTAGTTTCTCTGTCTAGGTCCTGCCGATTATACAGATGAGAGATAAACATAGAAATAATTTGTCTCGTTTTTACCCCCTATCACTGAACAAGTACAACATAGATCATTACAATCATCTTTCAAAAGCTTCTGTGACAAAGTCCTGTATTCATTCTTGTAACAAATGTATAAAAATATATTGATATCATAATACAACTTGACAAAGTCAGCATATCAGTGTGAATGTGGAGATATCAAAATTCAGGCTTTCACATAACCACTGGATTCAACAAGACCTTGACCAACTGTCACTCATCCAGCTGGACAAGTGGTCAAGTACTTCCTCCTGGCCAATGATTCTTCAATCATATGATCTTAAGCAGTTTAAATGGAAAAAGGACATGATCCATTTCTGTCTATCAATTCGTGGTTTTGTGGCTAACCAGCCACATCCACCATTTGATTTATCAAAAACTAACAAAATGCTACAAAAACTCTTTCCTGGAATTTTAGTTTCTACATTAATACAGCCTCTATGGCTTTGCGGGCTATACACAGTGGTATTCGAAAGACTTTAAGGATTTATGCACTTCCTGATGCCACCAAGGTTTGAGCTCATACAGCCGCAAAAAGAGATGGAGGGAAGAAAGATTGAAGGAATGATAGGAATTGACTTGGTCCGGGCAGCAGCTTTTTTACCTCGTTCCAATTAACCAATGAAGACCTAAGAAATCACCAATGAAATCCATATAATCAAAAAGGGATAAATTTTCTTGCCCTAGAGCAAATCAAAATGCAAAAAGTAGGCCTAACCCAATATGTCTTGGTCAAAAGAACAATGCTATAACCACTGTGTGTGCAATGCAGATAACATGAATTACTTTGGAAAACTAATAAGAAAAGACAGTAGCCTACCTTGTACCCAACTCAGCTAATAAGAAAGCTAAGACGTGTTTGGGTTGTCTGTGTAACCTGAAATACAAAGACAAAGTTTGTTATTCTAAAAACACCAATGATTTTGTTTGAAACTCATGACAATGTTTACAAAAAGGGAGGAAAAAATGTTCACAAAAAGTATCTGGAATAAAACTAAAGCTTCCTTTTCAAAGGGTGTTTTCATGATATTTGCATGATTTGCCTATTTCTGAAAATTTGGATCATTAGTTTTCATCATAAATCAGGAGGAGCATCAGTACCACAAAACTGCCTCAAATCACTTTCTTGTGCCTGACTAATTTTTTTCATAATAATTTTTTGAAGTCTACATTGAGGAAAGCAATCTTTTTATAATATTATTAGCACTATCAACTTCATCTGATGCTTAAGAGCTTGTAAAAAGGACCTCTTTAGTTTCAGTAATTTCAAAATTTCTATTCATTTGTCATCATGAAGTTCGCTTTGTTCTCTATTACCAATCATGGAAGAGATTCTTTCATGATGTCCTGTGACACCCCCACAATTACAGCTTAGACAGACTAGAGACCATTCTTGAAGCAAAGAGACAGGAATATGAGTTTCTCATAAAAAGATCAGTGCAGCAGTTTTCTCATGATTATCTTTAAAACAAATATTTTTTAAAAATCAAATTGCTGGACAAAATCTGTGAAATATACAATAAGGGAAAATTGGAATTTCAATAGATTCTAACAGAGGCCACTGGCTCTGCACAAGATTAAAAAGGACAGCCTTTAAAACAGCTGATCAAAATAGATCCATGTTTTAGATTCTGATTCTTGTACGGGAAAAAGACAAAAGAGGTGGGGAAAAAATACACACAAAAAGACATACAAATAAATAAACAAAAAACAGAAATCCTCAATGTTCTGTGATTTCGAACAGATTTTCTCAGTGACAGAATGGCTCCTGAAAGGCTGGTTTGTCACCCTGTCCTTATTCCACAATCCTCCCACCAAGATTCTCTCTCTCTCCCTCTCCTCTCTCTGTTCATTCCCACTTGAGTCTAGATCTATATCTATAAAGTCTACAAGAGCCTGTGATCTAAAGAGGAAAGATCTTGATCTGTATCCGATGCATCTGAAACTATATCTGCGTACACAACTAGGTCTAGATCTGTATCTGAATAAAATGTAGAATTTCCAAAGGTAGATGCCACTAACAGTAATGTAAGCGAGTGGAGGAAAGTACACAAAACTGGTTCAAACACATTGACAGGTAGATATAAAATATGGAATGGCTATAAAACAGATCATTGTAAAGGTCATGAAAGAAACTATTTTTTAATAAATTAAAGTACATTATCAATAACAGATCATATAACATTAGTAAATCCACCAGACTTCAATAAACTGATCTTTCAAATTGGTTATTCTTAATGCCTTATCTAAATGGCCAGAGTCGATCAAAGTCAGCAACTTAAAAAAATAAAAATATACCAATTAAAAATGAGTAATCCATCATCTAAAATGGTAATGATTTGGGATTTTTTGCAGTAATACTTGATAGCCCATTCAAAATGTCTCTCCACTAACTTTGTGTGACCAATTCATGTATATTTTTAGGGGTAACAAATGACAATGAAAAAATATCTCAACTTTTCAGGCTCTGGAGACTCAAAATTTCTACACATTCTATTGTACAATATCGGAGATACTGAAAGAGCATGCAAGGAAAGAGGGACATAATATTTACAAATTTTAAGGTACAAATCTGACATACAAATCATTGCATAAAAATGTGTCATTCCAAAGCAGTGATACATAAACGCAGAGCATATAGATCTTCATATCGCATCTGAGAAGTTTTGAAGTTATATATGGATAATCACACTTTATTTACCATTTTAGTCAACTTGCCACTGCTTTTTCTTTAACTAAACTAAAGAAAAGGAATCCAATAAAAGAGCACACTTAAGATCTAACCAGCATTACTCACAATCTGCAAATATCTGCAAAGTTGGCAAACGATGTCTTCCTGGTGCCTATTCTCACCACCTGCGGCGGTCTCATCACAAATTTCTTTTTCTCCCCAGCAATCATGTCAGGGTTCTTCTCTCTCATGATATCAAACACTCGTGTCAACAGCTAAAGGCACATGAAATAAAAACAAAATTGTAACTTTACTTTAGAACGTAAATATGAAAACAATATTACTTTCTCTACTATCTGATAAAGTCTGAATCATATGCATAAAGTAAATATAAGTAGAAGCAAATGTTTTTCCCCTTTTCTTTTAAATCCGACTGAGAATTAGTAAGAGTGCTTGCTAAAGCTGAAACAGCCCTGCTTGTCGTTATTTTTGTGAGATAGTTGGTATCAAAAAATTTCTAATTCTATAATTTAAGAATGTCTTATTCACCATTCTTATTTACACGGAGAAGTTGTTTGCTCCATAATATTGAAGTGTTTTGGAAAAATAAAACGATAGATTTTATATGTAAGTAAAGTAAAGTTGACCCTGTACCCATGACTCAGTGTAGGGGAACTAGGGGAAGAGCCCTAATTATACTAGGCATACGCCATAATGTGGTAGTTTTCCATTGCTTTCCAAGCCGACTTTACTTCGCTACCCATTTATACTGCTGGGTGAACAGGGGGCCCTGAAAAAATCCACTGCCTGGCTGGGTTCGAACTCGGGCACCCTTGCATGGCAGTTAGCCGCTCTACTGACTGAACATTTGGATTTAACATGATACCCATCTAGTGATCTGATAAAGAATCTCATTTCTGAAGAAATGTATGCAATTTTCTTTTTCTGGCTTTTGATTCTTTCATCATAGTGTTAAACGTTAAACTCTCAAATTAAAATAAAAACTTCTTTCCCTGCTTCAGTCAGAAATAACTGGGTTATTCAGGAATTATTTTTCCACCTGTTGATTTGAATGCTTCCAGAATTGATGCATTCTTAGTAGTCCTTTTCTGATTTGTCATGCTGGCTAGGTATCCAAAACTTGGGGGAAATGTGGGATTTCCAGATATGTTAAAAGCTGAAACAGGCAGTCAAAGGTTATCCTAAAATTTGAATCTCCTAACCAACAATAGAGATTTACATTCCCAACTGAGATGCAAGTGTATGAAAATCTATCACAAACTGAACAACAGTGCCCAAACACAGCATCCCAAACAGCCACAAACTCAAATTTTAAACACTTTTCTCTGTAATGACTGAATTGCAATTGGCATCCCCAAGATGGTTATCATGAAGAACAACAAAATTTCAAGTAACTTCTCTGCCTGAACTCTTCCATTGATAACCAGGACGAATCTAATTCCACCATTGCTAACTTTCTGGCTTTCCCACAACATATTGACATACACTGTAAACAAATAGGAAGTGCTATTTAATTTGATTTTCATTATGCATTTTACTGAAAACTCTACATCTTTCATTTAGAAGGAATGAATTTGATCAACCCTACAATATATCTTTTATATTTTATGTTTATCTTAAAGCTTTCCTTATTGGGTCTTTCTACGGTGAAAATTTTGTTTCTACGGTTTAGGAATTGCTATGCTAACTTATTTGGGATGGCCTTGACCATCACTCAGGCCGGATCTCGCAACCCCACACGGGACGGCATTATCTTTTTTTTTTTTTGCCCTCGCTTATCGCACAGACGCTGAGCAAGCCAGCCCATACAGTTGCTGAGCCTCTTATTTACATATGTGCCAAGTTTCGCTTCGCTATGGGGAATAGTTTATGATAGACCGACCTGGATATAACCAAAGGTCATTAGATCAAAAACCTTGAGGAAATGAATGTAGATCTACCCTTTTGTTTGCATCACAACTGGGTAGAACATGGTGGAAGATTGTAACCTCTTCAAACGTTTTGCCACTTCTAGTCCTATTCAAGAGTCAGAGTTCGAGTCTGAGATCTATGATTATGATTCTGACAAGAATTTTTTGAAAATTCATTTTCATGACCCAACAAGAAGAAAAAAAACCCAAACAAATAAAGAGG
>JAOWAZ010534659.1:0-10256 GCA_028565935.1 Goniobranchus fidelis
TAGTAGTAGTAGTAGTAGTAGTAGTAGTAGTAGTAGTAGTAGTAGTAGTAGTAGTAGTAGTAGTAGTAGTACATGTGCATTCAGTTATTGAATGCCTCGACAGGAAGTATGATTCGTCGACTCAAGATGTAACAGCGAATCTGCTTTCTGCTTTTGCTTTGACTGGATGCGATTCTGTCAGCTATCTATTTAGACCAGGAAAGAAGATGGCTGCAAAGATAATTCTGAACGGTCCTATTTCCCTACAAATGCTATCTCAGTTTGAAGACGAGAAACCATTGATTGAAGGGACAGTCCTAGATGAAGCCCGGAACTTCTTTGTGAAACTCTATGGAACAGATGGATTCACAAGTCTTGACACTCTTCGGCAGCACATATTTGCTAACACAAGATCAGATCTGCGCATTTTGCCCCCAACAGAAGATGCATTCAAACATGTCCTCCGTGCCTTGTATCAACTGAGATGGTGGAAGCATGCAAATGAAAGTGATCCAAAGACTCCATCAATCACAGACTTTTGCAGATCAGTATCAGACAACCAGGTGCTGCCAGTGATGAAATCATTACCTAACAAGCCAAACACCATTGCTGTTACAAGTTTCTGCACATGCAAAGCATCAAAATGCCTCTCAAAGTCATGCACTTGTGTGAAAGCAAACGTTCCCTGTACTGTTGGCTGTAACTGAAACTGTACTGCATCTTTCCAGAAATGTGGGCGAGTTGAATCTTCTGAGTGTGACAGTAACTCTGACAGTGATTCTACTGATGAAGCTTAATTAGTACATTTCTATTTGTACTGTAAACTCTAATATTAGGCCAGGTATATTTCAAAGTTCTTTTCTAAAAGGGTGCTGTAGACTAATAATGGCCTAACATAAGCAATTCTTCAAGAGTGATTGTAAAAGAAAATTACAACCTTTACAACGAAAAATATTTCTCAGATGAGGCATGTGTGGAATAGACATAAAAATAAAAAGCTGGCATATATCAATATTTGAGATGGGATATGTAGAAGAATAGAGTTGATAAGCCAGGACAGTGCACAATTGAACTAAGAAACCAACGTTCATAAGTGCCTGAGAAGGATATTTATAAAGTAGGAGTACATTTTCTAAGCATGGATTGTGTAGATCAGAACTGAGAAGCCCCTAATAAATTGTGTTTTGTAGACCTATTTAACCCAGACGTACAGTTATCTGAATAGGGACTGTGTAGAACAAAACTGTGAAACCCACTTAACAGTTCTTACAGAATGAACTGTGTGAAATAGTACCAAAATGCCCATACAAGAATTCTCTTAGAACGGACCAAGTAGAATAGAATGGAGAACCGACCAACATGTGAGAAAGAACAGTGTTGAATGGATCTGAGATATGAATAATTCTCTGGACATATACTGCAAAGAATGGACATAAGAAATGACCTACAATTTCCCGAGACTGATCTGCAACTCTGTTATGAATTGTGAAAGAATTGACTATGGACTCTTGGCCTGACGAGGTATCTTGTGTTCAGCACATCAGTATGCCATAAATATGTGAGTTAAGATGTTCTTGAAAATGACTTATTATTGAATATCTATATCAAACTTAACATTAGTTTCTATAATAATATAGACATTTTGATGATTTGATTTGATTTTCGCTAAAAACTAATTTGTATCGTGCACCTACAGAAGTGCACATTTTCATCCAAATATATACAGAATAAGTATTTATTTCAGTTTCCATCAGATGCAATACAATTGTGTCAAACATATTCATACTTTCCCAAAAACAGCCCCAGATACATGTTGATTTCTGTGTCAAATAATTTTGTATTTTCATGCATTGTATGAATTGTTGTGATTTTTTTTTGTTACAACGGGCCCATATTTCTCAAAATTAAGGGGTATGGTTTACATTTTATTTGTCATATACATTACACAAAACTAAAAGCCATCATGAGAGACAAAATGGTTGCTAATTCCATTGGTATATGATTGATATTGATAACTCCTTTGAATTTAAGTTTATATTAAATTTTTATCAGTACGTTTTTCGAAAAAGGGAAATAATCGCAATGTCTAGTACGACACATTTTGGCCTATTTCTACCAGTTGCCCGATGTTGGCTCATGTAATCAAGCATTTTCAATAGCGCAGAGTGACCCTCTTAACATGTATACCAATATAAAAAGTATATCTTTTCCTGCAAGGTCCAACCCCATTTTGAGGGCTTGGCTACCCGGCTGTAAATAATCCGTGCTGAAAAAGTTGAAATGTCATTGCAGTGGGGTGTGGGGCGTGGAAGAAGGAGAGAAAATGCACACGTCGTGTAAAGCCTACTCCATACCACCCGATATGGGAATGTCAAATGGTATAATAATAACTTAGCCTGCATTATTTTAGTATGACACATTCAAGCATGACAATGACACATTCAATCAGAGTCTGGTATTTATAGCTCCATTATCATTTGGTTGTCCTGTACTTTCATTTCCTTGCATTCCTGTACTTGGAACAACTTCTACTGTAAAAACATCATCGTTCTCATCGGCTTGCTTTATAGAAGTCATTTCATGACGTGGCATCTCCTTCTTGATCAGTACATCTGCCAGTATCTCTCCGTTGGTTTCGGCATTCACAAAGCAAAGGGAAATGCCCACTAAATTTAGTACGCCAATTATGGCGTACGATACTGCAACCCGGTCATCCTGAAATCATTGGCGAAAAGAATAGCAAATTGAACTCTCGATGATGTTAAAAATTCAATGAATACAATAGAATCTCCAGTAAGAATAATATTAAGAAGAAGAAGGAGAGGAAGGGAAGGACGAGAAGGGGAAGGCACAGAGGAGGAGGAGGAGGAGGATGGGGAGGATGAAGAAGAAGAGAATAAGAAGGCAGAGACAAAGAGAGAAATAAAGAAAGCACGAAAGAAAGAAAGAAAGAAAGAAAGAAAGAAAGAAAGAAAGAAAGAAAGAAAGAAAGAAAGAAAGAAGAAGAGGCACCGATCTGCGGCGACCGTGTTCGCATCGTCTGTCATTACTTTGCAATATTCTCTACGATCTATTGTGCTTCATTTCCTTGAATGTTACTAGAGTGAAGATAAATGATCATGGAACAGTTTCATTAATCCTACTAACGGCCCGGGTGAAAGATCAAACTCATCTTATAGCTTATGGACTTGTTCTCAATAAAGGTTTATATAATTACTTCATGGTGGCAGTGCCAATCGACTACTACGTCGATTTCAGATCCAGTAATCAGGTCGGCATGATTATTGTGTTGTAATCATCTCAATGTAAAACTAGATCTAGATATAAATTGCAAAAAGGAACCTGAAAACCACGTAGATCTCGATCTACAGGAATGTGTAACTAATCACAAATTAGCCTGACTTCTCCCTACCGACGGTAAGTAGACTTTTGTACTTCTTTTATACGATGGCTACATGCTATGACCTTCCCTACCCTACCATGGACTGGTTATCCAATGACAGGGTAGAGCAATCAAAGACTTAAAGCAACTGAGTCAAATGTGGTTTGCTGTAAAAAAAATATTCCAGCCAACCAGCAACACAATTATATTATTGTTTGTCTCAGTATTGAAAGGTTGAAACTATACTATACATGGAGCCCCATAGTCACAGAGGAGCAGATGGCAGGGCCACAGAACACTTGGGGTAAACTAGAACAGCTAGAACCATCCCAGAACTTTAGCATACTAGGCTTGAGATGCAAAGATTGCACCAACAAGAAGAAGAGGAGATACAGGATTTTGTACCCTAAAATATATATACATAAGATAGATGTACCTCAATATCTCGTACGAACTATAGCTTGGCAAATAGCGCTTTCGAGTTTACCTTGGAAATGCTCCTTGGGAATATGTGAAATAATCATTCAATGTTTCCCTAATTTGCAAAGCTTGTTAGCCCTACATCCAGAGGATTGAATTTGAGGATTGATTTAATTCGCTTGTTCAATCAAAACGGGTCCATCTCTTCATCGCTGTGGGCTGATCTCTGAGGTCCATTGGTCAGTATGAAATTGTGAAGAAGAGTGATCGCCTACAACATATTAGTAGTAGCTAGGCTGCTCATTGATTTGTCGAAAGAGTATTCTCCACATCAGATCTATTCAGTCAAAACAGCATTTTTTTCCTTGCGATTTCTTGCTTGTAACTAACGATGATTATACACCCTTTGTCGTGTGACAGCCGGCGATGTGGAAAGGCTTCATAATGTTGTCAAGAAGTGGAAAGGCATCGTCAGCCAGAAGAAGATATGGAAGAGCAAAAATTATTGCCCCACGTTGTCCAGTTTCAGGCGGTAAATCAAGCTTGCCCTTCTAAAGTCGCTTACCAAATGCTCATCGAGAGACAAATCCACCATTGCTATTGCCTCCACAAGAACATACATCAATGACTACGCATTTCCCCACTTGTCTCCGTGAAAACTAACAAGACAATCGAAAATGAAAAACGTCATCGATGTCACCTGTCAAATGAGGGAAATTGAATCTTTCATCAACATTAGCTGCGATACGCAGCCGAAGCTGCTTGTATGGTATCGTCATTTCTTCTGGTAGAAGAACATTCTATATATACCCTGCGTGTTTCTTGCACAATGCCGGCTGAATAAGAAATGAAAGGGACACATGACTTTCTCCTGCCGAAAGATATCTGTTACAAATATATAAGCAATAACATTAAGAACTCTTACAGCTGCAAATTTTGTAATAATCGTATGAGAAACATTAATGATACAGTATGTAATATTTGCAGTGCATAAATCGAAATGAACATGCTCCTATTGGTCGCAGAAACGTATCCCCGTGATCGTCGGAAGAAACTGCTCTGTCGTTGTGTTGTTGGGAAAGGCATAACAGTGAAAGTGCTTCGAATACTGAGGTGTAAATGAGTACCTGACTATAGGCCAAGAGGGATGTTGGCAGAATACGAAGAATGCAAGTATTTAGCGGTCCTTTGAATGCGGCTCTGTATATCTCGAATTGAATTTAGATGGTTTATAAATGACTTAGCTACCGGTAGGATGTATGATGTAAAGCGCTTTTAGACTAGCAAATTCATCTTTTTTAACTGTATTGGCTCGCACAGCGTCATTAAATGAAAACTCTTTAGCAATTTGGACTTTTGCTCCAAGTTTTGGATTCGCTTGGTTTGGCAAACAAAGCATGAAGCATCACATTAAAAACATATTTTAACAACGTCAAACAATCTTTACATGTAAATACAATTTTTGTTTATCAGATCTTGATGTAATTCTTACCTTAAGATGATGACCAAGCGTTCTTCAGATGCAAATTGCTTCCTGAAATCTGTCGCCTTTATTTTCTAAATGTTGTCTAACTTCTAGAAGGAGAGACTGAAATGTGGCCGCTTTCATTCGACTGTACTGGGCACCACTTCCTGCTCGGCAAATATTTCCTCCATCAGATCATGATCCTCACCGTATTGGCAACAACGTTGATTCATTGTATGGAACGTTTTCATCTTTCACTTGCTGAGTTCAATCAGTATAACATCATCCAGTATAGTATTTCTTCACTCACGCCCATCTCCTTCAATAATATTGTAGAAAGCAAAATGAGAGGATGCTTCTAGTAGACTGTATTCAATAACCTGCTTCTACCATAGGCGCTAAGCATCCTTGTTTTTCCTCGAGGTTTGGAGGGAAGGGGCGATCTACACTGTTTCTATCTTAACACGTCCTTTTAAACCGGCAGGCTGGGGACCTCTGCTTATGTATAATAACATGTTTATGATATTGCGTACTTATGTGAGTGAAATGATGGGTATCTAGAAAAGAGTAGTAGTTTTTGTGGCAATGATGTCATAAGGAAAGATACGTACGTATGTAGGTCTACATGGGCGAAGTAGAGATGAAGCACGAATGAAAATGTAGATTTGTAAATAGTTGTGCATGTTACATCTCCCTTTATGTGTACCCGATATATTGGACCGATGTGGAAGAAGATAGTGAGGAAGATGAAGTGTAGAGGAGAGAGGGGCTAGAAGTCACAAAATCACTTTGATGGTTAATTTCAGATATTAGATTTATGTTGAGTGTAACAAAACTGCACAGTACAACACACAGATTAATAATAAATATTATGAAAGGGTGTAGTGAACTCAAACATTTAATAGGATCTGACAAGAAATATTTTTGTAGCTCAAGTTCAGTTGTGACTCTATGCCCCATGATGGGGCAAGAAGTCACATAGGGTGGGACAAGAAGTCACAATCATCAGATTCATATAAAGTCAATTTTGAAGATAATATCTTATTTGGTTCTATTTGTTTCTCCATTGGCTACAGAAGGTAGTAGAGTAGCATGTAGTACTATTATTCTATTACCTGCTTTTCGATTTCCTCTGCCAAGACAATGCGTGCCTTCTGCCAAAGGCCTTAGTTTCTGAAGATCTATCCATCATTTTTAGCTTGACATGTCTACAACGTTTGGTAATTCATTTGATTATTTGTTGTAGCCTTTCGTAAAGACATTCCCTTGCTGATCACACTGTCCACAGCTTGTAACATGTCCTTAGGAGTGAACATTACACTGTTTTCTGTTTGTATGTGCCTTTACATACCATGTTTGTACTCAGTAATAAACAAACAGAAATTTTATTGAAACCCGAATGAGGACAGACAATACACAGAAAAGAACATAAGAAAAAAATCCTGCTCCAGTTGGAATTGATGATGAGACCTCCGCGTCGACATCCTCCGCCTTGCCATGAAAAGCCAACGCAGTACCACCCAAGCATGTTGCTTTATTTTTAAAGGAAGTTTCATACTCAGGCCGTTCCTACGTCGACCCAACCTGACTTGCAGTTCTTATTCCCAAACATTCATTCCTTTGGTGTGCAAGAGCTACATACTACTTTCGTGTTTCAATCCTTTGTATTAATTCTAGACTTACAATCAATATTGAACACTGCCGAACAACCACATCACACCAGGGAAGTTGCCTCGATATAGATTTTTTTTTAAATTCCTAAAATTCAAGTTACACTTTGTATAGAAGACAACAATTGATGGAGTTGGTCTACTTACGAAATCAAGGACGAAAGGAACTACGATGCCGGCAACCGTTCCTGATGAGTTGCAAAAGCCATATCCAAGGCTTCTGTGGAGTGAATGTAAAAGTTTTTGTTTTGTGTTTTGTTGTTGTTTTCTTTTCGTTTCCTTTTGAAAATAGTTGGGTTTGGGTTTGTTTGATCTTAAGAAAAAAAAATTTTTAACGGTATTAAATATTGAAAAAGAAAGCACGAGAAATAACTTTCCGATGTTAAGCGTCTTCATAATACTTGTCATTTTTTTCTATCTAGGGTTGAACAATATTGTTCTCTTTCAGGACTCCAGTAAGTTTTTCTGCCATTTATGGTTATGTAATCGCTTCTTCTGCTTGTCTGTTTGTGTTGTCCGACGAAGGGTGAGACCCGAAAAGTAGTGTATACTGTCTCGTCCTTAGAGTTGAGCAGTGCAAATCGTATTATTTTATAATATTTCGTGTTACTCACTCAACCCTAGTATCCCTGTAGCTATACTTGCCTGATAACAGTTGGGTAGATCTCCAAAACCCAGAAATTGACGACTTCTAAGAGAGCATAAGTTGCCATCTGGATGATCAAACTGAGTCCTAAGAGAGTTCTGTCATTGGTGTCACCTGTCACTTGGTAAAATAATCGGAAACATGCACGGCAAAAAATTTTAGTCGTTTGTTTTTCCAAGTGAAATACGAAAAGAAAATGTACGAACTCTCCCCTGATTGCTTCAAATCCTTAATTGAGAGTGGATTGCATAGTATTAAGTACAATTAAGATCGATTTGTATGTTTTAATTTACTTAGCTTTTAAAATTGGGCATTCAAGGACGTAACAATTCCTTGACAAACTACATAGTTATGAATGTTTTTAACAAAACTGCTGAAATACGCAATATCGTTGAAGGCAAATAGATACCTAAATGTTTGGCTCTATCTAAATCATGATTTTATTCTACACAAAGGGAGGGTAAAATCACTCACATGCAAGGTAACGCAAAGCCTATCTTGATTCTACAAAAAGTTAAATTCATAGAGAAAGGCGAATGACCACTGCAGTCACCGGATTTGAATCCAATGGTTACTTTGCATAGGAATCGTAAGTTAAAAAAGCGTACGAGAATCAGAGGTTGTCGATGACAAGGGCATCACTGATACTGAAAATAATGCAGTGCTGAGACTGGATTAGTGAGGAGGACATTTGAAAATGAATTATCAGATGTGATCGAAGGCTTAGAAATGAAATTCATTAAAATAATGGTCCAACAGAGCATTATGGCAACAAATCCTAATCAATGTTCTGAATCTGATGCAACAGTACCTGATATTGTGTATTTTTAGAAAGTATGTGCAAACATTCATAACTTTGGACCCTATTGATCTGCGAGAGCAAAGAATGCATCAGGTCTTTGTAACAACAATGACCGAAACGAAACCTTGTAGGGTTAGAGTTAATAAAAATGCTACAAATGAGCAAGACACTAGGCCTAGATGTAGAAACTTGAGTTAGAATAAAAAAAAGCAAATACATATAGAGTTAAAATCTACTCAATAGTTGAGAGACAGGACAAAACAACTGACGTTTCGGAAAATATCCTTCTTCAGAGACAAACAGTGACAATAAGCAAAAATACAAGAGAAAAATGAAATAACAGACAACTTAGCTTGAAACGGACATCAGCATGTATACCGGTATGCATTTTCTAACTTCTTCATGTGATAGTTTTGTTGACGTGCTATGCCTAACAGTTTTCTATAGCAGTGCATTTCAAAAGCATGTATTTTTATAATGTCAGATTGGTGTCATGTCGGGCATCACATCAAAACATGCAATTTGACAGACGTATGCATTCCATAATCTTTGTTTTTTGTTTTCCGGTCAAAGCAAATCATAATTTGTTCATTCTGCAAAAGTTTTGTTTCGCTACCGTTAATCTTCTTTCTGATTTCTTGAATGGTCGATCCATCACTGTAGAATGTAGGTAATCAAAATGGTTTAGGTTTTCTAGCTTTCGATTTCCATTTCTATCTCTTGAAATGTTGTGCATGATAGGCTGCATGGGAACTTCACTTGGCAATCATGAGTACGTCGTCACTTATTCTGAATATAAACAATTGACCGTGACCAAAGGTCATGGCCTTCACATTTCGATTTCGGATCAGAGTGTTTTTACAAGACAAGTAAATTGCGATGTGCTTCCTAAAAGGCTGCTCCACTACGGTGCACGGAGAACTGAGAAGCTATCAGGAGTGCAATGTCCTGACGGGTGGGTCTGGAGCGATGTAAATTAGAGGTGTGCAAGTTGCACATTTTACTACTTGAGTACTCGCTTGAGTACAATCACCATCTACACGAGAGAGTACTCGAGTACTCGAGTTTTCGGGACTCGAGCTTCTGCGCGAGTTTTAATGAACAAAAATGTCACCAAAGTGAAGAGAAAAAAAGATGGAATTTGTTAAAGAGCGCGTTCCACGGGACGTAGTCATACTCACGGCGCTTTACAATAACATTTTACCCATCTCATCATCAGTAATACAAAACATTTAGAACGAACCTTAAAGCCCTTGGGGCGCGAATACATCTTTTTTTCAGACAGAGACAGCACTGTCTTAACGGTCACCTGTTTTGAGTGAATTAAGCGAGGGAGGTGCCTTACTCAACGACACAACGCTGATGACTAACGAGGCTGGAACCACTCTGGCCATGCACTCTTGTACTGACCATGGTGAATGCCTCTTGACTTTCAACTCGTGCTGAGATGAGCTCATCACTTCGCCACGACGCCCACAAACATGCAATGTTGTGCAGCTTTGTTGAATCTTTCAAAAAATGTATATAAATGTTACTATATTTAGCATTTCCAATCACATACCCGAGTCTTGCTCAAATAATGGAACATAAATTGAGCAGTTGTGAGCTATTGGAGCGAGTACTTGGTCGCGTTATTACTCGAATACTCGCGTCAAACTCGAGTACTCGCACATCTCTAATGTACATTCTCTGGAGCCTACCAAACGTTGTGTTGGGATTCGGAGTATAAACCTTAAACTTAGTTACTTGTACTCTACTTATTTTATTATTTTTTTCAGATGATCATTATAATTATTAAGCGCACAGAGCATGATGTTTTTATAACTTTGCATGTGCGCTATATAAATGTTTCATATAATAATAATAATAATAATAATAATAATAATAATAAT
>JAOWAZ010534770.1:0-10251 GCA_028565935.1 Goniobranchus fidelis
GTATGTATGTATGTATGTATGTATGTATGTATGTATGTATGTATGTATGTATGTATGTATGTATGTATCTATCTATCCATCTATCTATCTATCTATCTATCTATCTTTTTATCACGTTGTATTTGATTCGTGCCATAATATTACCTAAAACATGTTATCTGATATGAAATAGATAGCTTGGTAAACATCACGAATTTCTTTCAAATTCCCATCTTCTATATCCCACCTCTTGCCCCTTCCTGCCTCTAAAATATTCATGGCAGGTCCACATTCCCCAAAGTCATATCACTCCTATCTGGTAACAATGGCCGTTATATTGATGAATGATATCATTTACTTCACGTGCCAACATTTTGCATATAACATTCGCAGTCCCTCTATGAACATTTAGTCAGTTCCTTGGGCCATTTCGTTGCCGTCCTATTCCTCGAGCCTTGCCTCATCTACATTGCATGAGAGCACGTTTCCTGCTTAATTGCGATACAAAAACAATCCTAATGATGTATAAATGGTTTGGGAACCAGTCTAATGTTATTTGGCCTAATAGACCATGCATTTCCAATAAGAACTAAAAGTAATATAGTTGAATAAATTAGGGAATTGTACCAGAGTCTCAAAACGGGACGTAGTATTTTTTTTCCTTTATTCTTTTGCTTTTCCTATCATGAGCAACCTTCTGAGACCTGCCAGACATGTTCATTGAATTATATAATCATGTATGTCACTTCAAAGCAAAGCCTAAATCTTGTAAATAATCGAAGGACCCCCCGCCTCCTCCCCCACTTACTTTCCCATTATGGCACCACAGGTCGTATACACAAAATGTAAAAAGGTAAAGAGATTAAGAGGAACAGGGAGGGCACGTTGACATGTTCACAATTATCTGGGGAACTTTTAGAATTGCAGTCTATTACGCGCATCGCACTCACAGTTTAAATTTGACAAGATCTTTCATCATATTTTGCCGGGTGCTTATTGACACCTGAGTCAAATGGAGCAAGCGGAGGTAAGTGCTTTACTCAAGTATACTAAGGCTCGGGATTGTTTGAAGAGCCATATTTATGTCTAAGTTTCCGATTCAATTTTCTAAGCTTTTCACAAGGAGAATCTAGATCTAGATACAATCTTCGACGTCTAATGGAATATAGTATGTGCACTCTAATGCATATAGTATGTATGTGTGCGTTTGCACGTAATGTGTATGTATATGTAGGCATACTGTATGTGTATGTCAACGTCATCAACGAACTGACAAACTGCATGGATTTGTTCCAGGGTGTGTTGAGTCCCTGGAGATGGCTCTAAGTGTCATGCATGTCTTTCTCAGTGTGATTTTGGCAATGGCCGGGCTGTAGGAAGATTCGACAAATTTCAAATCTCCATTTTTTCAACATCAAAGAGATGCTGCCGACCCTGTGGTTGTTTCGACCACTTTACTTGGCGAGAGCGCCGGTAATGACAGGCACATGAATGGAATGGTATCGATTCACTGTAGTGATTACACGATTACAGTTTGAAATTTGAGTTTTCAAACACATCTTCTGTCTTGAGCGTCTTTACTTTTTATTAAAATTCCTCTTTGCTTTGTCATTGCCGATTGGCTTGTCGTTGTTATCATCCTAACTATAAATCCGCTGTACATTATCCACGTTGACCTGAAAAAGGCAGCGTTGGCATCGTTCAAAAGCAAGTTTTTCAGAAGTTCACATCAAAGCTTGCCAGTTCCATGTTGGACAACTATAATCTACTCGACAAACATGGACTAATCAGAATGGCTTAAATCCTTCTTCGGTTTGCCTTTTCTCAAGACTGCTGAAGTAGAAGGCTGCTTTGTTTATAAAATTGTCTGTAGCTGTCCAAGACAAGATCAAACATTTACAGACTTTGCATACTACATTTTCAAAATTTGTATTATGAAAACTCAAGGTTCCTCCCAATAATTTGGATATTCTTCAATTCAAAGCTAAGGACAATCAATTCATGTAAGAGTTTTTATAGCCATTTCTGAACCAACTTTTCCTTTCCACCTTCTAACTTTTGCAAATTTACTGAAAAGCTATCAGAAGAACAGAGTAAGATCCGATTGGAAATCAGATCTTCCGTTCAGCCAAAACAAGAATCCAAAGGAGACCGAGATCATCAAAATAAGAGCACAGAATTAAAAGTGAAGTATCCAGATAATGAAATGTACCAAATGATATTCATTAGAAAAAATGACAAGCATGTTTACATGCTCTGCTTGATGGTGTGGCGGGAGAGGCTTTTCACCGGTAATCATTTAATAATTGACTACATGAATGTATCGATACTACCAACTTGCCATACTGTGGATATTATTATTATTATTATTATTATTATTATTGATATTATTTATTTTTTATTGTTGTTAATATTATTTTTGTCGTTAATATTATTGTTATCTTCATCACCTTTTGTGAACCATGTTTTCACTTAAGCTCGGCAAAAAATGTCATGCCCATTTTGTCATTGTCATTTTATAAATTGTTGGAAGTACATACAATTGATCACATTTATGCATGTAACAGTCAATCGTGAGGCCTTTTAAGAATAAAGTGGTGATAGGGGAAAATAGCGATGATTAAGCCCTTTTTTTGCATCTCCACGAAATAATCATACTCTCAGGAGTTCTCGTACGCCGACTATGCCGATCTATACCTCTGTCACTTCCAATCAGATTCTATTCACTCCGCCCCCCTCCCCCCCCACACACACACTACCAACACCAACACCAAACATGCAATTGCGGCCACACGTGCCACGTGGTTTCATCATGCTTTTATTACATAGCAATAAACAAAATGATGTCATACCCGTATTCGCATCTGCTCATCTGGTGAGGCGGGTGTCAAGAATCCCCATGTCACACTGCGAGCATGAAATTTAAATAGATCCTCCTTGCCTGGTTTTGAGGATTAACGTGCGACTGCCAGATGCATGTCATAAAATTCATAGTTACACACTTACACATACACCATACATACAAACACGCGCTTTCCCTTTGTTTCGTCACCATCGCCATCTCCAGCCCATCCACCATCCCAACTATTGACTCTCCCATCATCCTCAAGTTTAACTTGGTTAATAGATTAGATAATATTCAGCTTTGTAACAAGTCTAATGGGATTCTTTTCATTATTATTTCGTGTTTCCTTCCAATGTTACCTTGTAATGGGACATGTTTCAAATTAGGAGAGAATCGTGTGTATTTGTGGGGTGGGGATGGATTGGATGGTTGAGGGTCATTCGTTTCGGTTAAAAGAAAAGAAAAAGAATCCGAAGTTCGAATCCTTGTTATAGTTGTCCATTATGATTTTCTTATTTGGGTTTTCATTTATTTGTTTTGGGGATTGAGTTTTTTTTTTCCTTTTCCCAGAAAGTAGAGATGGCTTTCTATTGGTTATTTACTTAGATGCTCTGGATGGATCAAAGAAGTTTGGGATCTGATTTGCGTTGTTTAATGAGGTTTTAGAAGTAACCGTGAAATTTGATTTGTGTGCCGAAATGGTAAGCGCATGAATCAAAAGTGTAAAAAAAAAAAAAGGTTTTAAAAACAACAGTTTACGGCTATTTGATATTAAAGTGTTTTTTCATACTGCAAACGAAAATGTAGATGATTATCATGCATGTTCTTGATATGCCTTATTGAATTTAATGTTTTTACAAATTTATTGTTCTTTTTATATTTTAAGACAATGAATACACTCAGCCGTGGAATGAAAATGGTGATGTTGGCCAATCAACGTGCTAGTGCAGCAGAGCAACAGTCTAACCGCATCTTACTCCCACTGAGAGCAACGGTCATCAATAACGCTTCTCCTCTGCCCCAGAGTCCTCAAAATGAACTCTTCAACATGGTGTCAGAGTGTGACGACAACTGCCAAGATAACATCTTGGATCTTTCAATTTCACAATTAGTGCCTTTCGACGAAAATGTGGCCCCTGAAACTTCTGTCCCAACCATTGACACAGTGCAACCGGCGACTTTTCCCAATTATCCCGTGACGAGAAACATTTTAAACAGAGGGAACACAATGACCAATGTTCTGGGAGTGGTAAGAGGAGAAGAGAGCGAAACTGTACGAATCGTTGGGAAAGTTGTGATGGCAAACCGATCTGGGGAGGAGGTCAAATTATTGGGGAAGAATGTGGATGTGACTGAAAATGAACTGAGTGACATTGGTTCCACAGAAGAGGACAATATTATTCTGAATGGGCGCGATTATGTGGCAGAATGCAGGGATGGTGATGGTACCAATGGCGATGGTGATACGGAAATAGCTGAAGTTGTTAGAGAAGAAGATGTGCATGTGATGGAAGACAATGGTGGTAGGAGTGGGGATGCTGACATGACTGTGACAGGAGTTCTGGTTGAAGCTGAAGAAGGGGCAATGGAAGACGATGACAATGGTGGTGCTGCTGGGCCCAAGAAGAGAAGAAAGGCGAACAAAGACTCATGGAAACAAAATGTAATGAAGAAAAAGCGCTCAATGGGGGAACCATACACCGGGCGAAAATATGACATGACCACGGGGTCATTCACGGAAACGGAAATTGCTGGCAAGACTCTCGGAGCCTCCTGTGCATGTGCATCGAAGGGAACAGACTGCAAATCATTGACAGAGGAAGACAGGGTGTCTATTTTCAAAGAAGTGTGGTCGTTGTCATGGCCACAGAAACAAGTCTTTGTTGCTGCTTCAGTGGATTCCAAGGATGTTGGGAGGAGAACTACAGCTAGTGACAACCCAACTAGAAGTAAAACAATGAGCTACCGCCTTAAAAGTGCTCATAACATATTCAAGGTGTGCAAGACAATGTTCCTGAGGACAACAGGATTGACCGATTATTTTGTGAGGACTTACGCCACGGGGGCCAGGGGAGTACACTCATACAGAGCACCTACAAGGCAATCTCGCTTCAAATCAGCTCACGATGAAGCCAAAGAGTTCCTGAACTCCCTTCCTTCGATGCCATCTCACTACTGCAGAGCCAACACTTGTAAAAAATATTTGGAGCCAATCTTTAAAAGTGGCAGTCACTTGCACACAGTGTACAAAGAGCATTGTCAGGAGAAGGGACTCCAACCATTATCACGTCAGGTCTTTCGACAAATTACTCTGAATGAAAACATAGCGATATTCCATCCTCGCAAAGACCAATGTGACACATGTGTGTCTTTCCAGGAGGGCAATCTTCCAACGGAGGACTACGAGTTGCATCGCCTCAAAAAGGAAGAAGCCCAGGCCGAGAAAGCACAAGAGAAGGAGAGAGCGGCTTCAAGTAATGGTGTGATCAAGGCAATCACAATCGACCTCCAAGCTGTGCTCTTGTCTCCCTCATTGAAGGCTTCCGCCTTGTATTATCGGACGAAACTCTGCGTCCACAACTTCACTTTCTATGACATGACAACGAAAGATGTACGGTGTTATGTCTGGCACGAAGGCGAAGGGGGCTTGACGGCAAATGAATTCGCCTCCTGTGTCGTCGACTTCCTCGGGTCAGACCTAACAGTCAAGGAGTATGTCATCTTCTCCGACGGGTGCAATTACCAAAATCGAAACGTGGTTCTCTCCAAAGCCCTTACATACTTCGCCCAGAGGCACGGTATTAAGATCGTGCACAAGATCCTGGAGAGAGGACATACTCAGATGGAGGTGGATAGTGTCCACAGTACAATCGAACGTGAGCTTCGCGATCAACCTGTCCACTGTCCAGCGGACTACCTAAAATTTATCGAACGCGCAAGAAAGAATCCTCGTCCTTATGAAGTTCAGTATGTTGACCATACATTCTTTCTAGATTTTTCCAACACCTGCACCATGAAGAGCATCCGTCCCGGCCGCAAAGTTGGAGAGGCGCAGGTGGTTGATATTCGTGCTCTTGAGTATGATGCGGAGGGCAATATTAAGTTCAAACTGCGTCACACAGATGACTTCTCTGAACTCCAAAAGAGGGGCGAAAGCACTAAAACTATCAACAATCCAGTGCGTCTGTATTCTAAACAAAGGAAGATCAGTGCTGCTAAATACAAACATTTGCAAGAACTGAAATGTGTGCTTCCCTCCGACTACCACAGCTTCTATGACAATCTTCCACATGATTGAATCACAGTACATGTGTGGAAATGTATGTATGTTTGTGCATTTAGTATCAGGGTTTGCTGACCAACATTATTCGTCTTTTACCTTGAAACCCATCTTCTTCATACAGCATTTTTTTTATTTTTATGGTTGTTATTATCACATCCATTACGTTTGTCTTGATACATTTACCTACAGACCATCATAGCCACCATCATCATCACAATATCATTCTAATCATCATCATCGTCGGGACGACAGCAACAAAAACATGACATACACCATCACCATACAATAATAATGTTGTAATGAATACATGTACATTCAATGGGACCCAATAATAAAGTCTTTGTCCTTAGTAAATCGCTCGTGTCATATTACATCATGCCCTTTTCCTCTCACTGTTTCTCATTTCATGTTTATTACGATTATTATAATTGTCGCAATACATTTTCTATACTGCCTGTCTTATACGTACGTCTATTCTCTCTCTCTCTCTCTCTCTCTCTCTCTCTCTCTCTCTCTCTCTCTCTCTCTCTCTCTCTCTCTCTCTCTCTCTCTTGCAATAAATAAGAGACACCCAACCCTCGGCACTATCGAGAACTAGAAGTAGAATAGCCCTGAGGATACCTAACCAATATGAGAGCGATAACCGTGCAAGCTGGCGTAATGCGACATAACTCCTCCACTCGCTGTCGATTTGACCGCACATCTTCACACCGCTGTCCTCGTCTAAGCACGCAACCAGCTTGAACGGTTATCGTCCGACCAAAAGAAAGAATGAAAAGCGTGTATCTGCGGGTCAGACGAACTGCAATGTTTGCGGGCAATTGGATTTTAAGGGCATGTCAGCATCTTCAAACATAACTCATGTGCAAAGTTATACATTATTAGGATGTGTTTGGGCTAAAATAAACAGTTTTTTCCCTCTCCTGTAAAGTAGCCCCTTTTTCACTTAGACGGTTATCATCCGACGCTGTCGATATATTGCTATGCCAATCATTTATGTTTATTGTTAAAGAAAGGTGAAAATGAAAAAGTCCTGTGGTGCACCGATGTTGGTAGGCATTCTATTTTAAACGTTCCAATAAACGTACGCAAAGTATTCAAAGTGGACAAGTATGAAGGCGAAATTTAAGGTCGAGCTCTTAAATTTATCTTTTATTAATTTATATCCGTCCTCATTTTCAGATCTTGCAACAATCCATTGTGATGCAGAGGCCCTGCCGTATGGAGTAGAATATAGATACTGTCCGTTAAATTACACGATGGGGCCAAAGGATTTGGGATATTACGAAGTGGATTTGATAGAAGATTATTCACTTCTATATGAAGAGGCCTGTCAAACCTCTGTACGTATTTCGATGGACAAAATTAATTATAAACGCTACAAACCATGTTTTCTCTGTTCCCGAATCGTGACAAAGGAATTTGACAATCTTTTGTTTTAGGAAACATTTTGTAGTAGAACTGTATTATACAGAGTTTGACGATTTATCTTGTTTGTTTTATGAGTTGTAAAATTGTATTCCAAACTGATATAAATTTGAATCTAAATCTAAATCTTAACCACCTATTCATATAGCTATAAAACTGATAAATACTTATGAGAAATTTCATGGCTTCTAAAGGAACTACGTCCTCTTCCCTTTTTGTTTTGTATGGTATACTGTTGCACAATCTCATCACTAAATGCCACAACTACAGCAACAAAGGTGTTTACTTAAGATATGAGGTCTCTAGGTTTTGATGGATGCAGTGAACATACAACAGTAATGATTCAGAGAAAGGTAGTAGAGCTAAAAAAAACCCAACAAAAACAACTTTCATTGATTGAATCCACTTGACATTCAATCTTAATTTCATTTAATTTAACAAAAGGGAACAAAAGCAACAGCAACAGCAAATTCCCCCACCACCACCAGCAACAACACCGCCGTCAGAAAACAACAGCATCAGTACAGACATATACCATTTTATTGAAATGATGACAAGTAGACTGGTACTTAAAATGACATCTGTAGGTTATTCCAACTTTGGTTTATATATCGTTTTAATCAGACCCCACAGCGAGTAGAAATCAGAACGTTCCGTACCTTCTGATTTCTGCTTAAATTTCTATTCTGATTTCCTCTCCAAATGAGATTTGTTTACACTAGGGATGCTATGATCTAAAATCTAGATTCAGAACTCCTGTAAGAGGCAATGTTGCAGTTTAATAAATAGATCTAAATTTACTTTTCTTTTCTAAAATCTTTGTCTAAACTGTCATTGATAAATAAAGACATTTTAGATCTAAACCTAGATCGGGCGCTCTTGAGATAGCAAGGCTGGGGTTCAGACAGGCAATCTAGATCAATATCTGGAACTCCAGTGATAGCAAAATCGCACTTCAAAAAGGCCTATTTGAATTGCAATCTTGCCATCACAAGAGCTCCAGGTCTATATATTGAACTGCAACTTTGGTTTTGACATCTTTATAATGCTATTGTAGGCTTTTCATGACCCACAACAAAAATGCTTCCTCAAATAATGCGATAAATTTGTCAGTGAATATCAATTTCATCGCCATTTTGTTTTGGCTTTTGATTCTAAAATCAGAACGGAAATAGAAAGCGTCGTTCTATGTCAGAAAACGAGAGAAGAACAGAAAGAGAAAATAAAACAGAGCCTGTTCTGTTTTGCTACAAGTGAATTGCTACTATATACTAGACCAAACTCAAAGAGAACACGTGGTGAAGCAAACAATGGGTAGAAATAAGGGGGCAAAACAAATTCCTACATCTAACTTTATATTTAGATCTAGATCTAGATATGCTATAGATATTAAATCTACCTCTAACTATTGCTGCAGTATTGTGATTGAAGTTCTGTGTATTTAAATAAGTATATCGATCTTTAGATTTAGATTTTTATATAAAATGTAGTGCTCGTCAGGTCCTTTTCGTTTACATTTCTTGCCATCTTATCTCAATACAAATGAAGAAAGTCACTCAACAACGTGCTTCAGATTTTGGGCTCACATGATATGGGAGAGTTCCGTCTTTCATGATATGGGAGAGTTCCGTCTTTCATGATATGGGAGAGTTCCGTCTTTCATGATATGGGAGAGTTCTGTCTTTCATGATATGGGAGAGTTCCGTCTTTCATGATATGGGAGAGTTCTGTCTTTCATGATATGGGACAGTTCCGTCTTTCATGATATGGGACAGTTCCGTCTTTCATGATATGGGACAGTTCCGTCTTTCATGATATGGGTGAGTTCGGTCTTCCATGATATGGGAGAGTTCCGTCTTTCATGATATGGGAGAGTTCCGTCAAATATAATACAGTAGAAAGTCACTTTTTGATACAGTCGGAGAAACCATTTTTGTTTACACTATTATGAAATCAGAATTCTGATTTCAAAATAGGCTGAACCCTCCTTGATTCCAGAATCAGAAAGGACATTAGAGCAAGCGTTTTATTTCAGAAAACGAGGGGAAATCAGAAAGAGGAAAGTGAAAGGAACCTGTTCTGTTTTGATACAGTCGCAGAAACCCACCGTTCGATTGCTTATTTTTCTAAAATATTTAATACGGCTCATACCAATTTCTCCACCTAAGAGTGAGAGTGTCCTGTGTTCGTCTTACCTTTGCATAATTTCAGAGTTTACATTACGTGCAATGTGGTCATGTCTCTATGTGATCATAATTCATTGTTCTTTTTGACAATCTTAGAGACTAAAATCACCTTTCAAGGTGGCAGTGTTTTCATTTTCAAAATAAATTGTAATTACACCATTCGATATATCACCGGTTCAGGAAATGTCCTAGTTGACGCTTTACACGAGTTTTTGAGAATTCATAATTCGTCGCTCCACTCGCATAGTGACGGAGATCGATTTTACCTGTTCTGAGTTATGGCTGGTTAAAAATTCTTAAAATGGAAAAAAATATGCTCTTACTAAGCCGTTTTTGGTTCAATCTGCTTGAAATTTGCACATGTTAATTAAAACAACATTATCTTTATATGAGGTTGTGTTTTGGAACGAATATCATTGTGTAAATATATAAATTCGATCTCCGTCACTATGTGAGTGGAAAACGAGAAGTTTTCAGCTCGATCCACCCGCGCCGAGATGAAGTCAGTCAGTATGCGAGTGGAAGGTTGC